>CABFWO010005630.1:0-44947 GCA_902155825.1 Timema genevievae | reverse complement strand
GTGTATGTGTGTGTGCGTATGTGTGTGTGCCTGTGTGCGTGCGTGTGAGGGGGTGGTTGTACTATTGATAAACCTGGCATAACCCCGACCTCGCCGAACTTGACGTTTTAACCATCTTGGCCACCGGTATATCGTTTGCACGTTACTATAACGTATGAAAAATTCCTTTCAAAATAAACACATTAATGGAGTAGAACTCCGGTCTTTACCCGAGGGATCGTCAAAAAAGAATGAAGGTCAGTGTCTGCCGACGTCAGCCAAGTGACGCAAGGCACGAGTTTAGCTTGATTTATGCAAGAGCCGGCTGCCATATTGTCTCCGTGGTACCCAGGCATGGTTTCTCGGAGACTGGACCGGATCTCTACGCGGCTCTTGCTACCTAGTACCTACTGAGCGGCCGACCAATCGACCATTCATTCATTCACTTGTCACGACCAGTGTTGCGAGATCTACAGTACAATTTCCATCTGAAGCAAGAGCGCAGAGGGGATGGATGGACCCCTTTAGAGGGGCAGTCCATATAATATACACAAAAAGCATTAATTGGCTAAAAGTATCAATGTTAAACATTTTCTAGCAGCCCTCCACCACCCTAGAAAAACTAGCTATCCACGCCCTTGATATAAAAGCTCTTATTTGACAGCTATAAAATTTATTAGATCTACTTTCACGTATTCATACGTCATATTTTGATCTGCAGCTGTCACCATTGATAAATATTATCAATAAGTATAAAATAATATTTATTAAATAGTACGGTCCCGGCACAGGTTTTTCTGATTGCCAAACCCTTCCTTCACCTCTGACAAGACGTGTGTTAATCACAACTTGTGAACGTGTGGAATTCCAGGCCTCCACCGTGGTGCGGATCCCACGTTAAACTGTAGGTCCTCCATTTCATCTCACAATCACCCTACCAATACATATTAACGTAAGTGCGTACATCCCGAACAGGTAGTAACACGCGGCAATAATAATAATAATAATAATAATATGATATCAATTTTGAGCGTAAAAAGTATTTATTTTTTTAAAAGGCTCTTTACACCCAAACTCTACTAAGATTTTTCAGAGTAGGTTGGGGTGGCTAAAATATAATATTGGCTAGCACGAAAAAATAGTTTGTGTGTTTTTTAATTTTTTTCTTGATTTTAAAGTAATCATGTCGTCGAACTAGGTAGATAAGAAAGTTTTTTTTCATTTGAGTTACTTAACTTGCACTTTCTGAGCCGAGTGATTATAGCATTACGTGACTTTAAACTAATTTAAATCTTTTACAGACACAACACCTTGCCCCGGCTGTTAATTTATCGCTGTGAAAAGGGAAAATTCACAGTTAACCAATCATAAATTTTTCGGCCATGCCGGTTATTAAACCCGGGACTCATAGCTCAGTTGGCAAACACGCTACCGACCGAGCTAAAATCTCTTTAGCTAGTTTTAAATTTATGTATTAAAGTATTTCGAAAAATAATTGTTTCAAAGCAATATATTTCGAGCTTGTGTCGGCTTCAATAATTTAAAGTAGGCTAAAATTATATTTTATTTGTTAAAAAAAATGAGCATTTGTAAAAAAAAAAGCTTTATTTAGATAGAGGGAAGTTATATATCCCAGATGTGTAGTAAGACGTAGTGTCCGTGAAATAAAGTCAACCAAATTCCGCCACTGACTTGAATTTCTGTCACAGTAACCTCATCATGGAGTAGCAGATCCGGTGACCGGTGTTAGAAAGTGTCTGATACGCCCTGTTAAAGCTGTACCACACCTGCTTGGACCGAGGCGGTCCATCTATCGTACCAGACAGGAACAGGGATTCACTCTTTTATTGTTCCATTCATAGACTGATTTAAACATCCGTTGTCCATCTTTATCGCCGACACTCCAACACAAGATAAACTATGTACAGCTTTATTAGATGTCTGTATTTTAGGACTTTTTTTTTTTTTGCTTGTCAAAGGTGTAGTAGACACGGGGTAGCGAGGGTTTTTGCGAGAGATAAAAATTAATCTTCAATTGAAAATGTAATTTCTCAAATCTAAATTTTACTTTTTTAAGTGAATAATAATATAATCTGATTGTGATCCATACTGTTCACTTTTATTTCTTTCACGTATTCATACGTCAAGTCATGTGCGATCTTCATCTGTCACTTTTGATCAATAATGGCGTTACTAGGTGGCTAGAACGTCGAGCAATGTTAGTTATATGGAAGACTCCCACTTCTGACACCAAAGGTCGATGTCTCTAGGCTATGGTTGTGTACTATAGCCACTCTCATCTATAACAAGGCATCGCTTGCTGGCGTCCTGGCTAGTGGCGATCAGGTTGAAAGAATGGCCGTGTCCTTGGATAAATTATTATTATTACTCTTTGAGCTAGGCTTTCGAGTAAAAGTAATTTACCCTAGACAGGTTTCAGCCATCGACTTAGGTTTGGATTTGTTTTAATCATTGTTTTAAATAAATACCATTAATAATTTAATTTAAGAGAATCGATATTTTGGTTATCTGTACATTCTATGTCAAGGTCATTAACGACGATGAATTAACGTACGGGCTAGTTTGAATCTTTTACAGACACAACACCTTGCCCCGGCTGTTAATTTATCACTGTGAAAAGGGGAAACTCACATTTAACCAACCATAAATTTGTCGGCCATGCTGGTTATTAAACCCCGGACCCATTGCTCAGTTGGCAGACACGCTACCGGTCGAGCTAAGGTGTCTTGAACTAGTTTTAAATTGGTGTATTAAATTATTTCGAAAAATAATTGTACCAAAGTAATATATTTCGGGCTTTTATTGGCTCACAACTGAGGCCAAATTTCAGTCCACTTGTTTCTCTACATTAGCACTCGATAGTTCATCAACATTCGTTGGCCAGGTTCGAACTCTCGTCTCAGGCGAGTGTGTCTGCGCACGTGAATGAATGTAATGCTGTTAGTCCTTTCTAACCGAGCGAGAATTTTTACTTCCTCCTCGTGGCAGTTGGCTGGACTGAAAGGCACGTGGAGATTGATAAACGTCGCTATGACGTCATAAGGCAACGTGCCCACTTTTCATGCTATACGACTTCTATTTTATTCTGCATTAAACCGCCAACGAATAAATATCAGACTATCCGTTTCATTGGCCGAACGGTCTAAGGCGTCACTCTCGTTCTAGACTGGTCTGATGATGACGGTGATACAGGGTTTCAAATCCCTGTCGGGTCTACTGAGGGTGATTTTCCCTCAATGGTTTCCAACTCTCATTCCACCCAACTGAGGGTAGATTAGCTCTAAAATGCTTCATTCCTAATCTCCACCCCATTAGAGTAATTATCATACATGCATGTAACCTAAACAGGTAGTAAGACGTGGTGATAAAAAAAAATCACGGGAACAGCACTGTCGCTAACGTTGCCGGTAAATAAAGTTATTGTGGGAAACTTTCACCAGTGCATTCGATTGAGATCAAACTCGCGGCCATCCATATCGGAAGTCACGCACAATAACCATGGCAAATTATTTTTGTTATTGTCAACGACACTTAATTTACCCGCTCCTGGTGGGCCAAGGCGCCTGTCTCGTCTTGTTTGGTTTACCTCTTGACGAGTTGGTCGTATACCGGCCGGTTCATTTCCACTCTCCACGCAAATGCGGGCACCAAATTCCTTTTTTTAATGCTATCTTCCTCCTACCCCGTCAGAGTAAATTTGTGGCTAGTGCGAGCGGGTAGTAGGACGCGAAGCAGTTGTACTAAAGGTGGTTTTTTATCCCCTATCCACACTGATGCGGGTACATTTATTCTAAAGTTACCCTCTCAATCGCCACCACTTAAATAGAATGAATCGCTGTCAAACATTTTTTTTAAATGTAGGTCCTACTAATGAAATCATAAAAACATTAAACAAGAATTTTTAAAAAAATCTTCAAAAGAACTAATAATATTGTAAAATGTTTTCAATGTTGACCGTGAAAAATGTGCTTGAATTTTCTAAAAGGCGCACCTAATGTCCACTCATAAGAAAATCTAGGTATAGTTAGTTGTTTTTTACCTGACACAGTTCTGAATCGCTTTAGTAATCCATGGTCAGTCAAATCGAAGCCTTCAATTATTTAAAACTAAAAATGTGAAACTGTTCAATTGTTTTTTATTCGCTAAATCACCTCCATCCGACTTAGTGTGAAATTATTTTGCACTATTTCAAGGCAAACCTGCTCTCTTTTTTTTTAATTTCGCAACGATCAGCTGGTCTTTGTGGTTGGCAAAAGGTTGGGTAGTATCAAGGCCGCCAACATTCTTAAGGTTCCCGTTGTGTTACTAACTCGGATCATGTTTTTACTCTGTGATGAAATTGTAGGGGAGGATAAGGTGTAAGCAGGATTGATTTGAATTTGGAAAACAAGGAAATCCTTAGAAAATCGGGGAGAAGTCAGGAAAATATATTTAAAAAAAACTTTGGTATATTCAGATATTCCTTCAATAATCCTTAAAATATGAAGTAGAACAGCACAGCCCCAGTGTATATTATTGGTTTTATTCTCAATTAATGTCTAAAAATATTCGATGTGTCAATAATTTAATATAAAACAGAGAAAATAGCGAGATTTAAAAACCTGAAATAATTTAAAAAAAAGTTCAATCGAAATGAAGTATAATTAAAATATTTAACTTTGAAGATGTGTTGAATGCATAGGCTGCAAAAGGTTTACTGTTAAAACAAAATTAACAAATCATAAAAAAAGTATTGTATGCAATACACCTAAAATTATTTAAATCGATGCAATTAATTACTATAAAAATTCAAAGTACTGTAGCTTCTAAAGGCATTTAATAGCTATACATTTACCCGGCCTTCAGTGGTTAGGGGGCTGTGCCCCCCAACCCACCATCCCCCTCGAAATTTCTTCTTTCTATAGTATTGATCGAATACCTCCCCCATGGTAAAAGTCGGGGTTGCCATTTTTGGTTGCTGTTGACATTGATAACGTGTCACTATTTTATTAGTGTTAGTAGTGATATATATCAAGTCCGACACCTTAAATTAGTCGGTAATGTGTTTGTCTACTGAACTAAGGCTCCCGGGTTTGTTTCCTGGCATTGCCGAAACCTTTTTCACAGTGACGAATTAACGTCCTGGGGCTGGATGTTGTGTCTGTTCTAGATGTTCAGAAGTCGTATGCTGATATAATCGGTCGATTTAGAAAGAGCACGTTTAATACCTCAAACAAATGAAATGACAGTGAATATAGTAGGCCTATTTCAAAAGTGACAGCTGCAGGTAACATTATTTGACGTGTGAATGGGCGAAATTAGTTTTAATCACTTTCGTAGCTTTCAGCTTTACTAATCATCTTCCTACCAGAATTCTTATAAAGTTATAGTCGGATCGCAACATAAAGACCTCCCTTACAGCTCAATACCTAATTTCATATATTAATACGACCATTTATGTGTTCTTTGTCATTTGCATTTTTATGTAACTATGGTGTCAATATTGGGAATTTGGTCTATAAGATTAATACAGTGACTTGCCAAAGTTTGCTAATCCTACATTAATTTTCTTTAAAAGGCTCTTAATTTGTAACCAGACTATACCCACCCGTTTGGTATCGTATCCGTGAGTGTGTCTTGAACCCGGTCCCCCGCGCGGTGTTCTCTCGTAATGATCCGATAGCGGGTTCTTTCAAACCGGTCCATATACGGTACATACATTCATCAAACGCGACGGCCTTGGCGGGAATTCTCGGCAGGTTCAGGCGGGGTCTTAACCAACACCTCGGAGGTGTTCATGGATCGGCCAGGTAGCTGGGGACTTACCCAACACCTTGGAGGCACTCATGAATCGGCCAGGTAGCCTGGGGATAAACCTAACATCTCGGAAGCGTTCATGAATTTCAAAAACTTTTGCGGCCGACCGTTAGGTCGCGACCCACAATTTGGGGACCACTACTCTAAACTTCTAGTGCTTCCGACAGGGCTCCAGGCACCCAATATCCCCTTTAACGGTGACCTATTGTGGTGTGAGTCCAATGCCGTAGACGGCTCGTTATTGTTGTGCGTTATTAAGCAATTTTATGACTTTAACTTGGCATTGGTAATCTTAGTAGAGATAAGTTAGGAAGCCGTGACACACACTTTAGAAAGTGCACGTTAATTACCTTGAGTTAAAATAAATAGAGTGAACTAGTAAAATAAAAAAGGCACTTATGGCATCCATCCAAGGTCGGCGAGGTAAAAATAGTAGTGTTCCACCATTATATAGATAGATGTGCACTGTGTAGTTCGTGGGAGAATTCAAACTGAGCGATTCTTCCAACTGAACTAGTAGACAGTTAGAAAAATGACTAGATCTACTTTCACGTATTCATTCAGTCATCTCGAAAACAGGAAAAAATTATTATTTGTGCCTGGAAACCCTGAAAAACATAAGGAATTTTGCAAAATCTAGTAAAAATACTGGGACTCTGGTTTACTTGGGACATTTAACTGAGAACTTAAAATAGTACGGCTTTGTATATACGAAATAAGTAAACTGAAGAATTTAGCACGCCGACGTCTTATCACCCCTTAAACAAGGGTTGTGAAGTGACAGGAGATGTATTTCCACATCAATATTAAATTATCTTATTTTAAACTTCACACTTTGTCTCTTTGATGGAAAATGAAATTTTCACTTTTCTTCAATCTAAGCTGCCTGGAAACTCCTTCTGAAAAACAGTGAATTTGGTAATAGGAAAATAGGGACAACCGTAGTACATCAAGTCTTGATCTACATCTGACACTTTTGATGGATATTATCAACACCTATATCAATGTTGATCCAATAAGAATGATTGGACACACTATTTCGCCTTCTCGAGGTTTTCCATTCCAAAGTAATATGTCACAAAAAACGAAGTTATGGAACAAGTGTCCTAGATCAGGAGTGGCCAGGCTTTTTGATCTAGGGATCTACTCCAGAGAAGGAAAATCCTTTGCGATCTATTACGGAACCATAGGCTTATATTGTTTGTTTCATTGGTAAGTAATTAATAACCCATTTTGTGTTTTAATTGTAAAATTATATTGCATATAAAAATTTAAAGTCCTCTCACACACACACTGAAACTGAGATTTTTTAAAATCAACAACATAATATAATTTTCCCGAAAAAAAGGTATTTTCTCTTAAAACATTTGACTTTGAAGTTGATGCATAACTCCGCAAAACCTTAGGATAGTTTGTTGAATGAGAATTTGTAATTACTCTGACGTAAACGAAGGCAGGATTGTAAATGGTCATACGTAAAACAGTTTCGATATTATAGTGTTGAGTTGATAAAGCTCTACAAACCCTCTCTTTAATTTTCTTTCTTTCATTCTTTTTTAAACGATGGACCAGGCGATCGACCAAACTAGCGGCCGCGGTCGACCGGTAGATTGTGATCGACTGTTTGGCCACCTCTGATGCTTCCATGAGATACTATACCGGACTTGTTTGGTTGAAAGGGGAGTTAATTGTTTGACATTTCCCTCGTTCAGCTAAGCTGTCCACACACATACCCACTCCACAACCCAAAGAAATAAACATCATTGTCCTAATATAATATAATCGTTATGTCACTTATTTACTGGCAGGTGTAAGTGATGAACTGGGAAGCGCCCTTTCATACAGGCGTTTCGTGCCGCGCGTTCTCTAAATACAAAGCACACAATGAGTGCTTTTATACTCTGCCGCGCGTCATTTATGTCGTCGCGATTTAAAAAGTGTGTGTTCGTAACACAGAGAACACCGCGTAAAAATGACGCAAGACAATCCGAGATTCGTTATATTTAATTAGACATTTTATACGAGCGTCAGCTTTTGTTTCGCCGTGTTGTTGAGATTGCAGGGCAACCAGCCTCTACGCCACGTGTTTTAGGACCTCATTGTATCTCAGTACCAGAATCAATGTACTTCTGTAGCAGGTAGTGAGTTTATTTCTTATTTGTGGTTGGGTATTTATTGCCTACAGCTTTATTTGTTCCTGAAATGGCAACTATAAACGGATCCATCACGAGTGGTAGAAAACAAGAGACGGGCAACCATGGACTCTGTTTTTCTTTTCCTCCCACTTTTCATGACGCACGACATATGTTGCTTATAAAAACAAACAACCAGGACCCGCGTCAAGAAACGCTGGTGTAAAAGGGCCCTGAACAACTGAACTAAGGCTTGTCATTTAGGTTAAATGTCGACAAAAACTTTTTAACAATACATGAGTTTGCTGTTTACTGGAATGAACACAAAACTATTTTCTTTGGCCCTGTAGGCCTACATTTAGACTTGTAAGAGTAGTTTAGAATCTGAAATTTTTCACTCTAAAAAGTTCAAAAATATACTTATTTTGGTCGATCATTAAAACTTTAAATGCCCGGGACTCGAAAGGTAACTAGTCTAAACGCGTAGAATGAGAATGGATTTTTTTAGCGCCGCATCTTGCTACCCGTTTCAGGTTATACGCTTATTTACTAATGACGCAAGGGCGTTAGGGATGAGTAAGGTTTAATCTAAAGGAAGTGTACCCGCATTTGCTTGAAGAGAGATAGGGGAAAACTATTTAGGAAAAAAACCTTTTAGTACTTTTGACCGGGATTCGAACCCTATCTCCCTGTCATTGGCAATATATTGTGAGATTGACGCCTCAGACCATGCGGCCACCGAAGCGGGTCCTGTTCTACTGCCGGACAGTTCCACCCAGTAACATTATAAACACACCTGGTTTCTGGTGTTTATCAATTTATGCTCTACTATTCTAACGTCCGACACATTAGTTCAGCCGGTAGCGTGTTTGTCTACCGAGCTAAGGGTCCCGGATTAGATTCCAGGCCTTGCCGAAAAAGTTATCATTGGTGAAATGTGGGCTTACCCTTTCTAAGTGATGAATTAACTGCTGGGGACTGGATGTTGTGTCTATTTTAGATTTAAGTTACGTGGTTTAGTTTATAAGTCGTATGCTGATATAATTGGGTGTAAGAGAAAGAGCACGTTTAATACCACAAATAATGAAGAAAATGAAAAATGACTATTCTAGCGTTTCGAATTAGTTAAACGAACCGCTCATTTCAGTGAAATGAATCCCACCCTTTCCAAAAGTGACAATTCTCCCCAATGTAAAGGGAATAAAATGTAGCGCCAGATGGTGAAATACATGTGATTGGACGAGCTAGTGACGTCCTCACTACACGAGTCATAGATAGCGTTACACACACAACGTTTATATGGGAGACAAACAAAATTGTTTGAAAAAAATTAGGTCTAATTTTGGAACCTTGATTGATAAATAAACCTTTAAAATCCACACCAATGTCCATCCAACGTCATCACTCTACTTATAAAAAAAAAAGTATATTTGGCTATCATCGTATTAAAATATAACTGTTGTATACTGGGTGACGTCAGCAATGACATAATCTAATTCCTCCAAGAGGCGCTTGCCTTGATATTTTCTCTACATTGTTCTACCTATCTCGAGAGATTGAACGAAGACTCTTAATATCGAGTCCGGCCAAGTACCAACAATCGGATTATTCGGTTAATTCCTCCGATAAGAAGGCAGAATTCTGATATAAATGGGTTGATTCCCTAAATGTTTACACAAACAATAATTTATAATATAATTTAATTACTAGTTTATTGAAACCTCAAAATCTTTCTTTACTTTATTTCATGACGCATAAACTAGTTTTAAACGGAAAATACGTCAGTCATGACGTCAACGCTTGGCGTTGTTTTGTGTTTCCCAGTCACAAATGTTTGCTAACTCAACAGATATAATGTTTTAAAAATGCTATGACCTCTGTTCGTCATACAAATTCCTTCCAACAGTTTATGTAAAAGTTCCTGATATTCTAAAACACGCCTTTTATGCTCTACAGGCGCCAAGTTGGACAGGCATCAAGTTTGAAGGTTGTTGAGTCAAAAGTGGAAATTTGTCATTGTATACCTTTAAACATTTTCACAATAGTAGATCCTATAATCTTTATTTGGACAGACATTATATGAGTCTGAAATGGTGATCACTAGGGTAGAGGGGAGATTAAAAAAAACTGCGTCTAAACGTGCTGTCCAATCGTCATAGGAACTGGCATCTAGAAAAGCTACTATAAAAAATAGTGTAGCCTATATCTTTTATAGATATACTTTCACGTTAGGTCGTTTCATCTGCAACCTTCACTTTTGATAGATGAAATCATTATTATAAAATAACAATAATAATGTAAAAAAAACAGCTTCGGTGAACGCATGGCTTAAGGAGTCACTCTCTCAATAGACTAGACTGCAGATGAAAGGGAGATCAGAGTTCGAATCTCGGTCGGGTGTACCGAGGTTTTTTCCTCCTAAATGGTTTTCTACTCTCCCTCCACGCAAATATGGGTAAACTTCCTCTAAATGCAACCTTCCTCGTACACAACTCATTTGCGTGATTAGTACATAATATGTGTAGAACCTGAACAGGTAGTAAGACGCTGTGCAAAAAAAAAAATCAATTTCGGACTCAAAAGTACCAGCCACTGATTTGGCTAAGTCATGGATTCGAATCTGTGGACTCACATTTTTTAAACACGTATGTAAAACTTTTGTTTACCAGTGAATCCTTTCATAGACTTACCCATAAATACACTTCTAAGGGTGTAGGAGCATATAGTATATCTAAATATCCCGCTCTCCCCCCCCTCCCCCCCCTTATAGCAATGGTTCTTAACCTTTTATTACTCGCGGCCCTCTAGTTTTCACTAACATATTAATCATTAAGATTTATTCTACAATAGTGGTTTATTTACAGATTTTAATAACAAACAAAAAAACCCAGAAATTAACTTACCTAAATGTAGGCCTATTTAATGGGACCTCTGCTGTTGAACACTTTCCACTAATTTTTATATTCTTGTTTCACTTGTATTACCTAATGCTATTCGCATCCAGGAGTCTATTTCGCTGATTTACCATTGTGGAAAATCCCTTACTAAGTAGAAAAAAAGGGCAGAAAATTTCGAATTGCGGGATTATTTGTACTATCCGTGTGTTATATTATCCGTTCTTCCTCTCCGCTTCTTTACCCCGGAAAATCGAGAATATACTGTACTTACATGCGTACGATCATCGAATTCTTTCTTCCAAAACGTAAAATCTAAGATAATTGACTTCGGGAATAAGCAAATAACATTTTAAATTATTTAAGATATATTTTGAATCTGAAGATCCATGAATCTAATCTTAGTGCCTGCGCGGTTTATGAACGAATAAACCCTTACTCTCACGAATCTTAAAGTGTCTTGATATAAGGGGAGTTCCAAGTATTACTTAAGCACCTAATGAGGGAATAATATCCGGCTACGTACCTAAGGCGCACCGACTGAATTTGTGTACCTGCTTTGGAATATATCAGAAGCGCACCATTGTTTGTCTCTCAGCCCCATATGACAACACCACTTGTTGCCATCTGACTAACCTAATCTAACCTAACCTAGCACCATACAATACAAATCTATTACCGTTTGCAGATTATATTTTAGAGAATTACATCCAACGTGATAGCTCATTCCCGACCATCACTGTGGGCACAAGATGTCTGCCATGTTGTCACTATGCAATGATACAAGATCTAGGTGCGCTTTTGATAATTTTCTTAGTGCGCTTTTGATACAAGATCTAGGTGCGCTTTTGATAATTTTCTTAGTGCGCTTTTGATACAAGATCTAGGTGCGCTTTTGATCATTATTTTGGTGCGATTTTGATCAATATATTGGTATACTTTTGGTCAATATCTTGGTGTACTTTTTGTCTTTTGGTGTACTTTTGGTCAATATCTTGGTGTATTTTTGGTCAATATCTTGATGTATTTTTGGTTAATATCTTGATGTACTTTTGGTCAATATCTTGATGTACTTTTGGTCAATATCTTGATGTACTTTTGGTCAATATCTTGGTGTACTTTTGGTCAATATCTTGGTGTACTTTTGGTCAATATCTTGGTGTACTTTTGGTCAATATCTTGGTGCGCTTTTGATCATTATTTTGGTGCGCTTTTGATCATTATCTTGGTGTGCTTTTAATCAATATCTTGGTGAGCTTTTGATACAAGATCTAGGTGCGCTTTATATCAATATCTTGGTGGGCTTTTGATGATTATCTTGGTGTACTTTTGGTCAATATCTTGATGTACTTTTGGTCAATATCTTGGTTTACTTTTGGTCATTATCTTGGTTTACTTTTGGCCAATATTTTGGTAAGCTTTTGATAATTATTTTGGTGCGCTTTTAATACAAGATCTAGGTGCGCTTTCTATCAATATCTTGGTGGGCTTTTGATCATTATCTTGGTGTGCTTTTGGTCAATATCTAGGTGCACCTTTGATATGAGGTTTCTTTCTCCATTTTGTGTTCTTTAGATGTTCTTAGATAATATACATCCAAAGTAGTAGGCTCCTATTATGAAAAGTAAATAAACTATTAATTTGTACTAAGTGGTGTCAAGAGTCCCACCACGTGTCTCTGGTAGTGACGTGTGTTTGGGAAGGAGGGGGGAGAGCAATGTCCCTCCTTTCCCCTCGTTATCCGGTGCGTCACGTGGTCGAGTGCAACTGTGCGTTCCTTGCGATGATTCTTCACATCAGCAGTGTCACGGTGTGTCGGCGGCTGACTGGTCGTCGAGTCGCTACGATCTTGCGTGTTCATTTAGACGTCTTGTGTCGGGGGTGTAATAGTTCAACGAGTGAGTTAGTTTAAAATAAACATCATGCAAGTGGAACAAACTCCTACGCCCCCTGCGGGCTGTGAACTCTGTCAGGAAGTCTATTTTCTGATTCACCGATTATTATCGAAGGTGAGATAAATTCTTTTAATGCTTTTTTAAAAATTATTCTAAGAAAGATCTATAGTTAAATTTGAAACTCGTGTCTCTCCATGACAGCAGAGTTTCTACCCCCCCCCCTCGCCCTTTTTCTTCTCTAACCTTCTCTCCCCCTTACAATTACTTTTTGTCCCCTTTCGCCAGGCCCGAGCAAATTTTCTGTATAAAGGGCAACAAAGAAAATTTAAATATAAGAATGGGCCCCCAAATAACCAATTATTAGGTAGACTTAATTTATTATAAAGGCCAATCTAAATAAATGGTCCGACAATATCGCATTCATTAGAAATATTTTCAATAAAATTAAAAATTTTCAAAAGTTAGTTAGTAGTAAATTAATATATTTTTTATGTATAGTATATAGTATATAAACTAGAAAGGTACCATTTTGAAACGAATCGCCAGAGCCATTTTTTTTAGTATTCAAATAAAAAAAAACTCGTCAGTTAACTACCCCTAAATGAATTTCTCCCCCAAAAACAATTCGTCATTTAAACACCCCTAAATAAATTTCTCCCTCAAAAACAATTATACAGTTTATTTGTCATGTCAAACATTCCCCAGGTATAAAAAAAATATTTAAAGCCATTTTCAAAATCATTCATCAGTAAACTACCTTTTAACAAATTTGTACTCAAAAACTAGGTATGCAGTGTTATTTGATTGGTCAAACACTCCCTCGATCAAGGCCGTAGCCAGCCAATAATTTCATGGGAGGTTCGGTGGGATTATCCCCCAATTATTGGAGGCTAGAAAAAATTCTAAGGGATAAACAGCTCTAGAAGCTACCTGAAGTGTTTTTTATGGCAACATAACCCCTTAACTGACAAAGGCAAGGAAAAATTCTAAATACTAAACACCTCTAGAAGCTCTTTGAAGTGCTTTTTATGGTAACACAGCCCCTTAATTTGTACTAGTACCTTAATTTTGATATTTTTGGAACCATAAATAAAGCTATATACATATATGTTTATTTTGTTCATAAGATTTCGGGTTAGAGGGGGGAGCAGGGGTTGAACTCCCAAAACCCCATCTTGATTACGGCCTTGCCCTAGATATCCACATTAAATAAAATAAAACGTCCCAAGGTGGTATTTGCTCTATTCTCTAACAGTTATAAATCAAATTTGAAAAAAATTCATCAAACCGTTTCCGATCGGTCGCCAGGGACAGACAGAATTGAAAAATCCACTTTATTAGATTCGGACACACATAAAACGCAAAGATTTATCATAATCTCGAGCTAGAAAGTTTTTACGATTACAATACTTTCTCATGGGAGAAAGTAAAAAAGATTACAGACAACGTAAAAAAAAGTTAAACAATTTAAAAAGTAAATTGGTGACTTTCCAAGAAAACTCAGCTTAATGAAATGAATGGAATGCAATTTTGTCTTAAATTATTCAGTTGTAAATTTATATAGTGGAGATCCTTAAAACTATTTGTAAAGATGCAGCGGTAATGCTCGATCGCAAGGAGTTTATATTGAGATTATTTTAACGTGTTTGTTAACGTAATATATATTATAATACAAAAATACCCAATATTTTTCAAGCAAAATCTTGGAATGCTCGCGAATTTGTTAGAATCAAGAGGATTGTAAAATGTAGGCCTATATAATTTATTTATTTGCGACGCTGTAATTCTCTTAAATTTGGATTAGGCTGTAAGTCTCTTCATCTCAAGTTGAAGTTCAATAATTGATTTGTATTGAATATAAATTGTAGGCTATAAAGGCCTACTTGCATAAGAATATTTTTTTAAATCCTGTAACTATTGTAAAAACTTTTTTTTTCGTAGATAGATATAGCTTGCGGGGCCGCAATTTGCCCGAGACTGCACTTTTCTATACTCTGAATTAACTCTCCCCCCTCCCACTCTTTATCCTTTGCTACCAACACCTTCCCTCTACTATTTATCAACCTTCTCTTCATTCTTTAACTTTCTAAAGTTGTTTGTATTTACACTAATAGACCTTCTGTTTTAATAATAAAAAAAAAAATTGGAAGATGCTAATGTATTCCCAATGGATGTAAAATTTGAAATTAAATGATTAATTTTACCGCTACGTGGTATTTTCAGTTAAACGTTGGTTTATACAGGGTGTATTTTAATTGGTATCAGATATTCAAACATAAAGAAAAGTCCATATAAACATGGCTCTTAAAACGCTTAGTTTCTTAGGTAAGAGGAATGTTACTTTTCAATTAATAAGCAATCTAACAAAAAGATTATACAATACACAGTTTAATAGAAACAAACAAAAACATAAGACAGAATATTTTGTAACAAAAATGGCTAAAAATTTGTGTCCTGTTTCGACGCATGCTTTGAGCCTGCGTTCCATGCGTTGTCCTACTGTCTTGAATGCACCTGAGGCGTTAGGTATTTGCTCACATCCATTTACGATACTCTCTTAAAACCTCAATATGAGGCACAAGAGTTGCGTAAAAATCAATTGGGCTCAAATTTTGTAATTGAGCAGGCCATTAAACGGATCTCTCACGACCAACCAATCTATGCATAAAACCTTTAATAATTCTAAAAATTAAGTGTTTCTAGACCCATGTTTATATGGAATTTTCTTAATGTTTGGTGGATGGGAATTCCCCTAGATTATTTGACACAAATTAAAATACACCCTGTATATTATTTTATGACACTCGTGAGGACCATGTTTGCGTGTCTTCGGCAAGTATTCCTCGTCGAATCTCGTCTAGGGGTTTAGTTGGCTGCTATGGAAATGTTCTTAAACTGGCTTAACTCTTATTACACTTGTATTATTGGCTTACGTATTGATAAGGGAACTGATTCAGACCGCTATCTCTGATAGTATTTCCTGAGACGAGACCATTGGGGAGTTCCAGATATATCGTTATCTCCTATAACAACTGGCGGCCCGCCTGAAAATGTGGCTCTCACACTATCCTTTAAAGGATGTGAAATAGATAATGATTCAAATAGAAATATTTATTTAAAAAGGTCATAAATCATGATTGCATTTTATAATGCATTTATTAGATTAATAAAAAATATCTAAAATGCTAAGTTGTTTTGTGAGAGTCTGCTTGCTTGCATATTTCATAATACGTGTTTGGAAGGGTAAATAAACTTTTTATCTGGTAGTAAAATTTGAAATATTCTACCGACAAAAAATACAATGTATATACAAGTATTGAAAATAATTATTTATTAAGTGTTTGTAGGCCTACATTAAGTTGATGGGATTACTTACCAAAAATATATATTTGGTTTGCGGTGTAAACTGATGATCAGTTTTGGGCCTTGGGATGAAAAACGTTGGGCTACCATGTCTTATACCATACATAAATAATCACGCGGTTTCCTTACGGGGTAAGCAATAAATTGTGCATATAGCTCAAAAACCAACTCCATACTTCCATCCTCACTAACTTTCTCCACACTTCCCTATCTTTGAATATATCCTTCGCTTCAATAACATCCATACACCAAGTCATATATTCTTTTTTTATTCTTAAAACTCTTTAATATTTCTCTTTTTCACACATTCTTCTACCATATCTAGCCACGTATTACATGGCCTACCCATTCCTTTTGATCCACACACTCTACCTTCATATATTTGCTTCGTCAATCGAACCACACTCATCCTCTCAACAGTCCCAAACCAACGTAAGACGCTTCTTTCACATTGACCTACTGGATTCCCTTCCAAACCGCACTCCTTCGTCACCCATTCATCACTGACTCTTTCCATAAGAGTTTTTCCACACACATTTCTTAGATATCTCATTCCAACCGCGTTCACCTTGCTCTTGTGTTTCTCCTGACAAACCCACGCTTCATTTTTGGTATCAACACACTTTTATATACTGCCATATTTACCTCTTTCGATACTACTTCATTCGTTACTACAATCCACGTACATCCAATTAATCTCAGAGCTGCATTCACCCGTCTGTCAATTTCACCATCCTTCCGTTTTAACAGAACATTCTGCCAAGATACACAAAATAACATACCAACGCTACTTTAATTCTAGAACACACAATTTAGTTGTATTTATTAATAACGTTCCAGCTTCATTTTATTATATAGGTCAGCAGGCCCCAACCCGGTACTCTAGAGTCGGGAGATTGAAAAATTTAACAACAATCAATGTAGAGTTCACAAGCGTTTTTATATATTTTTAATATTGAAAAAAAAATTACTGCTGGTCATCAATTAAAAATAAAATATCAAGTTATACATTACATTTTTTAATTATATAAAAAAACCAAAATTAATATGCCAAAAATATTCATAGTTTTTGCGATGGGCTGTGAGTTCCTGGCTACAGATCCAGAGGTCTCGGGTCTGAACCCCGGCCTATCCAAAATTTATCCGTGAATCAGTGGGTCTTGAACGATATCATCTCATCCTTGTGAGGACAATTGAGCTACTTGGATGAAAAAGTAGCGGCCCCGGTATAAAAGACTGAGGTTAACGGTTGAAGTGCTCATTGTGCTGACCACATGACACCCTTTATCTGCAGAAGTTGGCACCATCTTCGCCGGCAGACTGTGGCCGCTTGGTCGGTATATCTCAAGTGCGGGCTGACGTCATAGAGTTTTTTTACAGTAATTTTTGAGCTACTAAATAGAAGAGAGCATGAACCAGTTTAAACTATTAGAGGTAAGGTTAGTTAGAAAATTCTGAATCCTAACAAATTACAGCTAGAGGGCAATTTTTCGGTGAAATTTTCGAATTGTTGAATCACAGAGGTGAGGAGGTGTAATCGTAGGGGCTTTGATTTTACCGATATTGAAGTACATATTAACATATCTGGTCTGCTGCAGACTTTGTTAGTGACACATTCAACCACCAAGCGCTATAGTGAGATTTGCCATACCTACTGGGTTTTTTTCCAGAACAATACGGTTTTCTGTGTTGATGCCCTATTGTCCTACATAACAGACGGTAGTACAAGTATACTCCATTCATGGTAGGAATTACTCTCTGAAAGGTCTTTTTCCCTACCAATATCCTACTATATAATAGATTTCTGGTAGGGAAAAAGGCCTTCCAGAAAACAATTCCTACGCTGAACAGACTTTACACCTGTATGTACTGGTTTCAACCAAGTGCTGTGAAAATAACTTTATGTAGTTAATGAAAATATTTCGAATTGAACAAAGCTAGCGCAAGGAACACCATTGTTGAGGTATATTTTTGAAAAGTTTTATTTACAAGTTCTAGTTGCCAAAAGTAATGTAATCGTGGAATGACACATATTTTTTTTAGTACCGCGTCTTACTACCTGTGTGGGTTATACCCTTATGTACTAATTACGCTCGTGGTTTTGGGGATTAACAAAGTTAGTTAGAGATAGTGTACCCGCATTTGCATGGAGGGAGAGGGGAAAACGATAGCGCCTTGGACCATGAGGTGCTCAAAGTGGGTGAATGACAACGTCCCTGTCGAATATGTGATGTAGATAAATGCCCATGAAATAGAATAAACTACCTACGTTTTACTGTTTAGTTACATTTATCTCTCAAAGATATTTCTTGATATTGCCTATTATTTTGTTTTTAATGCTACGTATCATAACTTTTTTGTGCTGAAATATTAGTTTGAATTGGCAACTAATTTCATTTCCTACATTTATTTATATAATCAATAATAAATGTCGAAAAAAAATATAACTACGGGTCTGTAGTTACCAACACGAGTGTTTCTTGACATTTTTATTCGTGCCTTGAAATTGACGGTGAAACTAACGTTCTTTTAGGTATAATTTGATGTAACTCACTGTTGCCTTGAATTAGCGATTAAAGTTTTAATCAATAGCTATTTATTTCAACAATTTTTTTCTCGTCTTCTATTTTTTATCTTTCTACTCTAATTCTCCTTTAAAAAAAACCCAAATATATGGCATCCATGCTTAAAATATAGTCGCCTTTGTCGTATATAGTTAAAAATATTTTATATAATTACCACAGTAATTATTGTAGTTGATACATGAAAAAAGAACTGAAATAGCTGTATTATTGGTTTTATTGTAACTCATCTGATACGACACGGGGCTACTCCTGGATAGCTCAGTGGTTAGAGCATTGTTGTACTAAGACAAAAGTCCCGGGTTTGATTCCCGTGTCCAGGTCTCATTTTTCAATTTAAAGAATATGCTATTTAGATGTGGCTATAACTGTAATTAACTAATACAATAGCTTGGTTCAACCCATTATTTAATGTTTCTGGTTTTAACGTCCTTAGAAAACATTTAACCCGGGACACCTTGATTACATTTGCCCCAATTAAATATCTAGCTAGAATTTTTTCCCGAAAAAGAAAAATTGAAATTTTTCAGAATAGTCCCTCTCTTTATCTCTAGTCGGGGTTTGAATCTGGGTTTGGGCCATCCTTCCCCTCCCTATTTGGTTTCCCACACTCTCCATTCACGCAGATGCGGGTACCCCTGATTGATATTAAGACGCGGATCAAGGAAATGAAAGGGATAAATGTCCTCCCCCTGATTGGTCTACAACGCGCATCACGCCCCGGGCGCATGTTGAACCTTACAAGATGACGGACCAACCAAACGTTGACCCATTTTTACAGTCTCAGAAACTCGTGTCAAAATGAACCCCCCCCCCCCCCCCCCCCCCCCCNCCCCGTACCCTCCCTCTTTCTCTCCGGTGGTTAGCAACATTCTGCGCCGATGCGTGATCGATCCGACTAGTCTCGATCTAGAAGGTTCTATCCACTCTCTCTCTCAAACTCGCCATACCTAGGCTGACTCGGGCTTCGAACTCTTGTCTCTTAACGTTAAATCCCTCCTTCAACCACCTGGATTTGCTGTGCCTTGAAACCCTAACTATTCTCAAAACAATGATAAAAATAATGACTTGCGAGTGGGAGTTTTTTTTTGTGGAAGATATTTCACTGGCTATTTTGTGATATACCTATATGCATAATTATTTAAATATAGATTTATTTTATGAATTAATTTACGAAAACGTTGACCTTCGTGGCTGCCTCAGAATCTGACGTGCGTGGGTTCAATTCCAGCCGGGATCGACGGATTTTTCTTACGATAAAAATCCGTAGCAGAACTTCCTTCGGAGGAAACGTAAAGCCGTTGGTCCCATGTCGATTGTGGCATATGTGAAAATACCTTTCCCGACAAAATTGCTAGACCTTTTCGCTCTCGCTCATTGAAATTCTCTTGTGCTGATATAATCTATCGGTTCAGAAAGTAAACGTTAAATCCCTCAAATAAATGAAATTAAATAAAAATTACGAAAACATCTTGTTAACTCATATATTAGCAAATTCTCACCAAAAATTATCAAAATGATCAAGTTTCTCTCTAGAATTGAACTAAAATAAATAAAGGTCGATTTTTTTTAATTTTCAATTTATTTTTGAACATAAATTATGATAATGGCCTCTTGGAAAAAGAAAAGTTAAGTCTACTTTAAATTTTAGTCGCTATAATATGCCTAAAATACATTGACTTTGATTTCCAAAGTTTCACACTTTTTAAAGAGATATACTTTTAGAGCCCATGTGAAAAGAGCACTAGAGGACTAATTTAAAACACTCTTTCTTTCACCTGGATTACTTTAAAATCAAGAAAACTTAGCAAAAAACTAGGCTTTTTATATTGTGGTAAAAAATACCTGTTAATTAAAAAAGCTAGAAACCCCTCTTGCCGCTATTCATAAAGATTATTTTATACGCCAAACCAACTCTAGATCTAGTGGAGAAAAATCCATGTTGGCTACACTGGCTTTCGCCTGCCGTCATAATGGCGTGACCTCATAACGGGCCGATTTTTTCTTCCCTTTTCTACTCGCTGCCCGAAAATAGCTCTTTTTAACTGCTCGAGTCCTTTTAAAATGCCGGACGCTTCTTTTGTTCTTTCATTTTCACATTGTCTGATTTGACATCTCCTCAAGTTTCTAGCCAGATTATCTCTCTGGTTGGCGGTCACCTTTGGCGGTTATGTTTGATTATTTTAAAAAAAAACTGTGCAACAGGATCATTATTAAATGCAGGGGTGGATCCAGAGGAGGGTACGCGGGGTACGTGTGACCCTCAACACTTTTTTTAGTTACCTAGTATTAACAATAATAATTAAAAAATTACATTTATATATAGTCACTACTAGTTGTGCTGTTACGTAATATTTCACTAGCCAGTTGCTTCGCGTGTCATTTACTGTCAATTATTGGTTTACATTTTTAGAACATAATTTAACTAATAAATATAATTAACAAAAAACATAAATAAACGATGAATTTATATGCATTTTTAAAAAGTTACTTTTAAGATTTTGAAGGGTTTTCCCGTCATAATTTTCTGAGGGGG
This sequence comes from Timema genevievae, assembly GCA_902155825.1. Taxonomy (NCBI): domain Eukaryota; kingdom Metazoa; phylum Arthropoda; class Insecta; order Phasmatodea; family Timematidae; genus Timema; species Timema genevievae. Next base: position 23,749 of record CABFWO010005630.1, on the reverse strand, counting down.
AACCTCTGACGACACCCCCCCCCTTCCCTCCCACTCTACCCCTCAAGAAAATCCTGTATCCGCTTTTGAGTAAGTAGGACCAACTGTTTAGAGGTTATTTTCTGGTGTTAACGTCCTTAGAATAACCTTGAAGTTTATATTTTAGTTCTCCCTGGATTTGGTCTAATTTCTCAAATATTATTTCTCATGAAAGTGGTAAAAAAATAAGCTTTTGGAATTTTAATAATGATTTTCGCAATAATGGCAATTTGATTTTTAGGTTTTGTTGTATGGGCACATATATTTACATTTGGAATAGCTGTTGATACGCGAGCTTATTCTATACTATCTGTCATGAGAATAGCGGCATTAGATGAGAAACTTTTTAAATGAAGAGCAAAAGTTGCGATTAAATAAATTTCAGTACACCCTTGACAGATAATCAAGAACTTTTTGAGGTCAGCATGTGAAGAAAATACCTCTTTAAGTTTATCCTGGATAAATATTTAATTTATTTTGACCAACATAATTTTGGATACAAAACTACCCTTAGTTCGTGTTCTCCTACACACTCATATTAGAATGCGAGAATCACCTAAGAAATTTATAAATGCCCAGAAACGGGGGAGCTGTCCGGAACAAAGAGGGAGGAGGAAGATTCAAATTATAATAAAATTTCTGTTGTGACACCCCTTATTAAATTACATCTCTCAATTCCCAAATATCCATTCTACGCTCCTTTACTAGTCATGTACCTATTGTTTCCCGGACATTTAGGTCTCAAATGACAAAACAAAATATGTGGATTTTTGAATATTTCAGAGTGAAAAATGTTAACTTTTAAACTATATTTACAAGTGTCTATAATACATAGAACCATATAGAGTAGTTTTGTGTTCATTCAAGTGAACAACAAACACGTTAACTTTTATAGGTTTTGTCAATATTTAACCTAAGCGCAACATCTGATTGGCAATATCTCGGCTACCTGGGCAACGCGTTATCGATGACTCTGGTTCAACGCATTGATAGTGCCCTCCTATTAGCATGGATATGTTTTTTCTTCGCTCTGCGCTAAACATAACCTCTTATATTTCGAGGGTTCAACACTTGGTGTTTGGAAAGTAAGACTCGGCAAAGGAAACCGCAAACGCACGCGTAGTAACTGAGATTTTAAAAAAAAGAACCCTACACCTGTAAATATAAACCGGCTAAAAAACATCGACTTCACTTCAAAGTATTTAACTGCTTCAGTGGCTGCATGGTCTACGGCAGTGTTTTTCAGCCGGTGTGCTGCGGGAGCTTGGGAGAAGGTCGAAAGAAGCTAGAATTTATTTTTTAGGAATAACAATAAATATTTTGAAATCCACGATCAACACTATTTTTAAAAAATATAAGAATTTTAACTAGGTATTCAACTTTTAAACACAATTTTAAACATATTTTTGTCATAAAATTGTAAAATCTTTCCTTAAAAAAATTGATGACGTGCCTTGAAAATTTTAGCGCCTTGTTCATTTTGCCGTGAGTAGAGAAAGGTTGAAAATCTTTGGCCTAAGGCGTCACTCTCAAGATAGTGCACCCCACCATTGGCAATCGAGTCTGAGGCTGGTTTTTCCACTTCACGCAAATTTGGTTGCACTTCCTTTAAATTCAACCTTCCTCATACCGTACACATTAACCTCATTAGTACATAGGAGTTTAACCCGAACAGTTATAAAGACTTGGCACACGATAATATAAAAAAACCTTCCCTAATGAAACGAACCGAACTAGGTCAATATTCTGTGGGCGGTCCTCCACGTTCCTGACCCCGCCCACTTCGCCCTCCCTTCTGACTGTATAGAGGCGCCGCGCCGCGACGCCAGACCCCGAACCTTAGTACGAACCCGCGACCTATCCTGCGAGGACGTTCCCCCTCCCTTACTCCGTCATGCGCTGGCCTTACTGCGGATAAGCCCCATCGATCCGCTCTTGTCGCCCCCGGTCTCTCGGTGTTCATCATGAACGTAGGTCATGTAACCTACGAGCGAAGGTACCCCGGTGTCCGCAGGTACAGTCCAGCCACGGTAAGTGCAAACCTGTCCCAGACATGTACAGTCGGATTCATAAAATAAGCACCTTTTAGAAAATAAACACACTTTTTTTCGGTCAACAATTACATTTTACTATTATAATTATTTTATAGATATTGATAATGTATATCAAAAGTGACAGCTACACATCACATGACTGACGTATGAATATATGTAGTTTAATACTGTTGTTTCTATATGAATACAGCTGTTCTAGTCATGGAAGCAATTGTTAAATAAAGGATCGAATTCAACAATTAAGTTACTAAATCTACCTTCACGTATTATTACGTTAAATCATGTAACCTACAGCTGTCAATTTTGATACATATTAACATTATATATAAAAAAATACACTAATTAGTAAACTATTAACAATGTTGACTGCAAAAAAAAAGCTTTTATTTTCTAAACTGTTCCGCTAGAATTGGACATCTGAGACCCAGTTTTGTGCAGGTAAGTTAGTGTCGTTAAAACAGTCACATTCTGCCCCCCCTCCCCCCAACCCCTGTGTTAGACTTATTATTATCCGTCCTGGCTATACGAATATCTCCCCTAATATGATAGAGACAAAGAAGGTATAATTTACAGGAAATTAACCCTCATTTGTTTGGAGAGGGAGTGGGAAACAGCTTAAGGAAAATCAACCCTTAAAAACACCCGACCGATATTCGAACTTTGACCTCCCCGTCGTCGGCAACTCAATGTATTTACTCAGTGACGCCTTATACCGCGTGACCACCGATGCAAGAAAGGGTAAGTGCACACAGGCGGCGAGGTTGGGCGACGCCATTACGAGCATAGCAAAGTGACACAGAGCGGGAAATAAACACACATACGGCGGGGCGGGGCGGCACTTATCTAAATTGCATAATTACGTCGTCAAAACTATTACGTAAGCTAGTGATTACATGAATTATGTCAAGACAGGGATTATTATGATACATGGTAGAAGAGAGGGGGTGTATGGGTTTCAACCTCCCAACCCCCGAAGTTTTTAAAATGAGGTTTAAAAATTGCCAAGGAAGGACCACTTCACTTAGCTTCAAGAGACATTTAATTTTCAGGTGAATCTCACTCTAAATGACTACTAGATGCATCCCGATTTTTAAAAGAAATACCCGAAGGCGGTCACTTCAAGTGATTTTCTATATACATATCATATGAAAAATACCAGCGAGGACCACTTCAATAAGCTTCCAAACGAATTCGCTTTTAAAAAACATGTTGTGGAAAGACCACTTTCAATAGCTTCCGAGGGCCTCTAATTTAAAAAATAAAATCCAAGCAAAGACCATTCCAAATAGCTTCTAAGCGCATCCAATTAAAAAAATTCTGTGCGAGGACTACTTCAAATAATAGATTCTAGGGTAGCCCTAATCTAATTTACTAAAAAAAAAAAAAAATCTGGCCAGGACTTCTTAGAATGGCTTTTAGAAGTATCATAATTTTCAAAAGTTTGCCGAAGGAGGACTACTCCTAATAGCATTTAGGAGTACCCAAATTAAAAAAAAAACTCAATAGTTTTTCTAAATAGCTGTTACGAGTATAATTTTCAAAAATTCTCCAAATGAGGACCACTAAAAATAGATTTTAGGAGCAATCAATTTAATGTAACATTAATTGGGGGAGATGAGAAAGTCCCTTAAAATTATTTTGTTAGTTGCCCCTCCTCTCTTACACAAATTAAGTTCCACACCATTCCTGTATAAAATAACAGGCCTTGGTAGTAAGTCTTAACATAATGTCATAAACTTAAGATTTTGAAACTCCTCCCCAATATTAAACTCTCCCTACGTCCATGGGGGAGTATTGCCATTTGTTTCACGTGCTGAAGTACACGATTATATCCTCAGTTAAGTCCTGGATGTTTTGGAGAAGCAAACCACAAACTGGAGTAAACCTGTGGCCTGGCAAATACTTCGGCAATCAGGAGCTCGACTTCCGTCTTTTCGCGTCAAATCGCTTTTGGAAACAAATTACCTTGTCCTAAAATGGATCGCGTCGCTCGGTTCAATTAGCGCCTGTCTGTTGTGAGACTCGTAAGCTCTGTGTGATGTTCTCTCCGCGTCGTTCGTTGACCGTGCGCCCATATCGTAATAGAACAATTAACTTGATAAGTTTGATAGTGACGGTTAGGTAGAGACTCGATCTCAACCGGTTGGACCATTTCCTCTAGAATTCTTACTTTATCATCCCTATCTCACCAATACACACACACACACACACACACACACACACACACACACACACACACAGTGCTTAACTTCTGACGGAACGTGGCGGAACGGCGTTCCAGTACCTCTATTAAGGCGCAAACACCGAAGTTCAGAAAAAATCTCTTTGGAAATACTTGATTAGCAAATCAATTGCATATAAAAGTGCGGTGTTTTATTTAAAAATTAGCTACAGATACGTTCCCTAACACGCAGTCTTGTTTTCTTTCACTACAAACTGCCCCAAAAATGTGCAAATTACTTATGGCGAAAATAAAGTGAAGAAGCTCGCTGCCGGGTTCAAACCCATTGAAAGACAATAAATTGGGAGTTTCCGCGAATATGTACATAGTAAGGCATTTCCGGACAGTCTTGTTGTATCGCAGAATATAATCAAGTCAGTTGATCTATCTTCAGTTGATGCGAGAGGGGTTTTCTCCCAGATGAATTTGATTATGACCTCACTAAGAACATCTTTGAAGACAACTGTCTCTGGTATTTTATTTATAAGAATCGTTGGACCCTCTCTTTGTTTATTCAATCCCTCCAAGTATGTTGACTCGTGGCTTGTTTCAAGAAGGCATTCTGCCATAGACACTCGGTAACGAAAGGTCTAGAGGCCTTGAATATGATAAAAACATGAAACGACTGTGGAGTTGCTGCTAAAATGGACAGTCTTTTCCCCCCTAATTATGTATATAATAGCCTACGTGTACTTTTAATTCAAAATACACCTGTAAGAATTTAAACCATCTGTTTTGTGTAATCTATGACTAAATTTCTAATCACTTCTATCATTCCCGTTTGTTTAATAAAACTAGTAGTAAAAAATCAAAATTAAATTAAACATCTGGTGAGCATTTGCATTAAATTTAATTGAAAAACATTCAAACACAGTTACATTATGATAAATTTTAAAACATATTCTTCTGTTTTTAGAAGAAAATAATGTCTTAAAAAATGTATTTTGAAGCTTGAATTTTAAAAAACTGGGGGGGCCGCAGACCCCCGTTAGTGCGTTGCGGTACCTTAAATTTTAGAAATCAAGCACTGTATATATATGTATATATATATAAAATTTTATAAGTAAAAACGGAAAACATCACATGTTCTGGCTCCTTTGAAAAATGTGTTTTGTTCAGATTTGAAAAAAAAATGGCAATCCTAAATGCTGATGTGATGTGTGTGATGTGATAATGTGCGAAAAACAAATAAATAATATTATAAAATTGCCGCACGGAACCTGAGATAACTATGGCGTAGCTCGGTTTGAAAATCACTGGTCTAAGGCGTTACTATCGCAAAATACCGGAATGCCGATGATGGGGGATCGGGGTTCGAATCCTTTTAGGATCGACTGGTGGTGGTTTTTCCTACATGGTTCTACACACTCTCGACCTATAATTCATTCACGATAGGTATTTACCTGGATGACAGTTCGAAAATCATATGTTTAGGTTTTAGGTTACCAACACTTGTAAAAGAACACTGTTTTGTTATGAATGTTAAGTTTTTTAATTACATGTTATATTTTACATTTAAAATAACGTAAACTTAAGTTTTCTCACATTATTTCATTACTTTTAACAATTTCTTTTTACCCAATCCGAAACAATATATTAAAAGTACCTATTCTTTGTTTTGGAATGTTATCTATGATGTGTAGTATAGTGCATGCATTAATACCTTTTAATAAAGGCATCGTATTTACTTGGTAAAGATAAAATATTTGTAATTTATTTTATATATGATTAACTATTTTATTATTAGTTTATTGTTTTTAGAAATATTTAACTGAATAAAATATAATCGTCTGCTGCGAGGATACACCATTTTAAACAACTTGTCCGCGTCATCATCAACCACATGGCTAATATTCGTTGGTCGCCATTTTAAAGCCATATTTGTTAGACCTTTTGTGAAAGTGCTCGGAATAATAATTATTTTAACTTGAATAGAAGGATAAATAAGCTTTGTGGACGACCTCAAATAAATATTAAGACTTTGTTTAATTTAAATATATTTCATAGAATTTATTACTGTGCGCGTTTATTATATTTTTAACTTTAAATTAAGTCTCTAGTTTGTTAGGTCCACGCCTTACTCTAACTTATAATAATTTATAACTAAGTTAAATTACCTTTTATTTTAATTATTGGGCTTCTGTATTAACGTAAAAAAACTTAATCCTAGATCATATTACTAATTATTTTAAGAATAACTTTGTGTATACAGATATTTTCTCTTTAGTTCGAATACATATTAGGCCTAATTTGGTTAATTTTAATCTTACTTTAATCTAACTTTAAACTTTTATCTTTTATCAAACTTAAATATAAGTTTAATCTAACTTTAATCTCACGAAATTTTATAGGGGGTTCTTTTTATTTGTGGATAGATTTGTGTGTGTTTTTTTGATAATGAGTTCCCAGGAGAAAAAAAGAAGAGAAGTTACAGATCACCAAGTCATTCAAAAATTTCAATTTCAAAATTCTTTGAGGCATAATATTGGCCTAAATTACTGTGGTTAACTATCATATTACTCTACATAACCATATGTTTTCATAACAGCTGTTGGCGTAGTGATATTTTAGGGACTATTTTTTAGTTACTTTTTGAGCTGTCATCCAAGTAAACTTAGGTCGTGAATGGCGTATAAGTACGGGTACTAGTTCAGATTCATTCAACATTCATCCTTAACACAGTAGCGTAATTAGTACGTATTATGTGTATCGCCCGAACGTGTCATAGGACGCGGTGTTGAATTAAAAATAATGTATGTAACGCACCAATTAAAAAACAACTGTAGGACCATAGAGAACAGTTACACCTTTTCTCTTTGGTTGGACTTTCCACGACGTCAGTAATAGCGGCGGCGATTCACACGGTGTTGAAAGTTGATCCCTTTGTGTCCGATGATATAAAAGGCGATAAGTCTGGGGCCTGCAGAAGATACGACACACTTCACTTAGCTGCATGTTTTCGAGTAGATCGCGAACAGCGGGTGCTGATTGCCATTCGGAACAAACAACTGGCAAAACGCTGACACAATTTTGTATGCAACTAAAGTAGGCCTGGCCTATCTTTATTTTACGGCTTTATTGTTCAAGTTTTGGGAACGTTTACAACAAGAGGTGCTGAGGGCGTCCACGAAAGTTATTTTAAGTAAATTATTTGTACGCTTTTGATTAACAAAATTTTCTTCTAAAATAAGAACGATTGGGGGGACCACTTTTTTTTCCATGGTTACGTAAAAATTAACATTATATTTATTAAAATGTTTATATCATTTAATTATAAAACCACAATAAATTTAAATAATCAATTTTTTTTCGCCGCGTCTCATTATCATTTTGAGCTATACGCGTGTATACAAATTAACGCTCTCCCAGTTTAAAAAACTGATCAAAATTAGTTAAAAATGACACCTGTAATCTAACCCAGGACCTTTGGCTTAGTGTGCCAATACTTTACTACTGAGATATCTAAGATACAAAGGTCCTGGGAGCAATTCCCGTGTCCAGGTGCCATTTTTCGATTAATTGATAGGGACAGTACTGTAATTACAAAGATTTGCTACCTTTGTGTTGATATTAATTAAAAAAACTTTTATTATTGCTTTAACGCCCTAAAGATTAAGATCTGTTCACCCGCTTCGGTGGCCGCGTGGTCTAAGGCGCTACTCTCGCATTAGACTAGACTGCCGATGACTTGAGAGATCGAGGTTTATATCTCGCTCGGGTGAACTGGGGAGGGGGTTTTCCTAAATGGTTTTCCACTCTCCCTCCACGCAAATGTAAGTACACTTCCTCTCATAACTTTACTTATTACTAAAACCATTAGCGTGATTAGTACATAAGTGTATAACCCGAACGGTTAAAAAGAAGCTAAAAAAAAAGAGCTGTGCTTTTTCCCCCTCCAATTAAATTGCGTCACACCATAGGTGCGATATTTATTCGTGAAATTGTCAGGTTGGCATCTTTGCGAGGTCCCAGGAAGTGAGAGCGCGAGAAACCTAATTTCACCCAGGAGAGAAGCGAAGGTAACATAAAACATTCACTTTATGATCACCTGACATCTTGAAACCTAGGGTCAAGGAACTCGTTTTGGCAGATACTAAAGTGACCCAGACGTTCATTCGTTCTTCCGTTTATTTCTAAATATTACAAGTAATGGAAGTGATGACATTTTTATTTCACGTTTGTCGACTTTTTTTTTATAAATCTGTTTTAAGCAACAAAATGTAGAGAACTGAAATTCTTGGCAATTTGCCTTCATGGATATAACTATGATCAAGTTTGACATAGAAAATAATTAACCATTCTGACAGTTCTAAAGTTACCAAGTGTATTTCATCTGTTCTGAAGCTGTCACTTGTCAGAAATTGACCTTAAGACACGCCCCCTTTACTCTGAAGGGTATAAATATGACCTTAATGGATTTGCACTATAGTTCTATCCCATGAGCTACGACATAGTGGAACTATGCAATGTAAGATTTTCAGGGTAACCTAAGCAAATATAATTATGTCAATGTTGGCTACTCTGACATTATGTACATGTTCAAATGAGTGTTCCTTATGTTGAGCCGAATAGAATTACAAGAGAATTAAATCGACATGGTTGTGTTTATTTATTAGATTCTTTATTCTTTCCGATAGCTTTGTTTACATCTTGTTTGTGGTTATAACTTCAGACAAGTGCCCATCGTCGGTGAGTAGTTGATGTGTGAGTAGATTTTGGAATGTAAGCTCAGGTTCAAAATAATATATAAATATTCAATATTTATTCGAATAAACCCTTAATCAGGTCGTCTACATGTCATAAATATAATAAAAATGCCACTAATTAAGTTTTCTGGTCATAAATGTTGTGGGAATGGTCAATTTACTAACTAGAATATTTTGGTTTCAACACCTTTTCTACAGCCTAATTTGTATAGGAAGGTCCTTTTAGATATTTTTTTTTCTGCCAAAATCGATAACATTTTATTGTATTATTGGAATTATTTTAAAAGGTAGGCGTATTGACATCATTATTAAGTCATCAATCTTTCAATTAATTTGCTGTTTGCCTATACTGGGCCGATTTTTTTTTACATCCTTGTACCTTCTACTGCCAACTTCGTCCGCTATCTGATTATTCTGGCCTATTGATACCGTTTATGAAAAATGACAGCTGCTGATTGAATGACTTGAATATGAATACGTTAAAGTTGATCTAGTTACGTTTTTAGCTGTCATATAAGGCTCGTACTATGAAAATTGGACTCAAAATTGTCATCTCTAGTTTAAAAAAATATCTATTTGAGGTACTTAACGCGCACTTTTATGAGCCGGCTGATTATATCACACGACTTATAAACTAACTAAAATCAAAAACAGGCACAACATCCACCCCCCGGACGTTAATTCATCACTGTGAAAGGGGGAATCCACATTTCACCAATGACCCCAATGATACATTTTTCGGCCACGCCAGGAATCGAACCCTTAGCTCAGAAGACAGGCACGCTACCGACTGAGCTAAGTTGTCGAACTTCACCTCTAGTTAAAAGCGAAGGGAGTAAACTCCTCTTGAAGTATGAAAACATTAAAGGTAGCTTTAGTAGCTTTTAGAAATGTCATTAGTACGGCGTGTCGACTACATATAGATATGTAATCACGAGCTCTGCGTCAGAAATCTTTGAGCCACAGTAGTTCTCTTACTAAGAGGTTTAAAACGAATGTGTCCCATTATTAATTGTTGTAATTAGTTCGTGGCCGCGAATCTGACTAATTGTCTCGCTGTGAAGTTTGTCGCTTATCTAATCAAGAGTACATTAGACCCGTGCCGGGCACTCCAAGGACGAAACAATTGACACCCTTGCCGAGCATGCACAAAGCCATGGCCACGGCCAAGTCAGGCGCAGGCATCGCTTCTGTCTTCACACGCCGATATAACCGTCGGAACTTTGGGAGGGGCAGGAGGGAGAGAGACTATGTGCATCCATTTAGTTGGCTATGCCGCGAGAACGTTTGGACGTCTACATGTTCAAATAAACCGATTTTAAGAGATATTACCAATCAGATGTTGCGCTTAGGTTGAAAATGGACTAAACCGTAGGCAGTACACAAGTACTGGAACCTTGCAGGATGCTTGGAACCACACTATCGGCCCACTAAGCATTCACTAACGTTCTTGCATACCGCCCTGAAGGTCCCAACATGTCTTTGTGGCGGGAAAGTCGGGGTTTTTACCTTGAGTAATACCAATACTTAGGGGGTCGCGCGATATTTGCCCGTAGAATAGTAATAACCCTTGACCTCACCTTGGATATCACTTTCTATCAGCTGGATTGTCTGTCAAGGTCAAATTACCCTGAGTAACAGCATTATCGATAAACTGTTCACGTTTAACATTAAAATGATAGCGATAACATAACCACGTGAAATATATTAGTTTCATTTGCCCGCTTCAAGCATTCATTAAATCAAACCTCCGCCTCCTCCTCATACTACTACTACTACTACTACTACTACTACTACTACTACTACTACTACTACTACATCCATTACTGTTTCCCTCCTGTGACCTGGGTCAGTTTTTTATTCAAGCCATATATTTTGCACTACCGGCTTGCTAGGCCTGTCGTAGCTTCATATGCCTTATAATCTAACTTAAGACTAGAACAGACACGACATCCAGTCCCCGGCCGTTAATTTACCAATGTTAAAGGATAAACCCATTTTCATCAATCGGCCATACCGAGAGTCGGACCCAGGGCCCTTAGCTCAGTAGGCAGACACGCTACCGACTTAGCTAAGGTGTCGGGATTGTTCATTAAATCAAACCAAATGATGTTTTTTTATTTGTTTTCACACTGACAATATTTGCTTGACCGCCTATACATGGAGCCTACTATATGAGCGAGAAAGCAAAACTTTCCCACCTCAACTTGTCCCCCCCCCCACCCCCCACTCACCTAAGCAAACGTGTGACCCCAATTTGCGGGGCCCTTAGCGTCCGCACCCTAAAGGGCGGCCCTAAATATATTATTGTTTTTTTAGATGTATCGATATTATCCACCAAAGTGATCCTGTTGTCTCTCAAACCAAGGGAGAGAGGGAGAGCTAGATAGATGATTGGTTAAACTGTCTTACCACGTTCACGTCACTTGGCATCGAACCAGAGTCCCTCCGCTTCGCAATTGCCACAAGGACCAGCGTCTTCTTTTTAATCGTTCTGTTCCTCGGCTCGCCAAATATTTGCTCTACTAGTTTTGCTGCGCTGTCAATGTCGCTGATTCCCGTGACGTTGCAGGAGCCAGTCTTCCCCAACCCCCCGATAAAATTACCGCAATAGCGTGAACGTTGAGGTAGATCACGCCCCGTGAGTACAACACGGAACCTTGACCTACATACTTAGGGGGGTCAAGGTCACAAGTATGGGAACTCATGCGTGGACGCAAATATTTGGTTATTTCACAAGAGATTGCCCCGGACAAGCATTTTGCTTTCTTTGTGTTAGGATATAACCGGCCGGTTTGAAGTGGTGGATAAAGGCTGGTACACACAACGCTAAGCTATGCTAGGATTTGCTCTGCCAACTCTTTAGAAAAATAGCGGACCATATATTTAAATATGTTTTTTCACACAGAAAGCTAAGTTAAGCTATGCCACGGTAGGTTTTTCTTGATTGCTGGCCGGGCAATTTTTCCATCTCCCATCTTGAGCTATCTTATGTTGCGCATGCGCAAAACTCAACTTGGGCTCTGTGTTGAATAGACGCAGTGCTGGTTTGGTGAAAATAACTAGAGTGTTGAAGTTTTGTTTTCAATTTGTTTCACGTGTATTTAAGTAATATTATATTTAGGTGTTTTTATATTAAAATGGAAGCGTTACTTGAACAAGTCAAACCTCCACCTCCTAAATTTTCTTCCTCATCCAAAACAACTGCTAACAGCAGTTATCTTCTCTTCCTCAGTACTATCACCTGAACTCAAACAAGACATTATGGAGAACGCCATCATAACTAAACTTCACTGGAGCAGACCAGACAGAAACAACACTGAATTCGGTAGTGAAAAGAGGGACCATGGGTTATACTCCATTCATGGTAGGAATTACTCTCTGAAAGGTCTTTTTTCCTACCAAAATCCTACTATATAATAGATTTCTGGTAGGGAAAAAGGCCTTTCAGAAAACAATTCCCACGGTGAACAGACTTTAGATTAGCTTAGCAATGAATGTGTATCGAACTTTACACTCCTGCTTGACTTAGCAAGGCGCGAAGGACCAGCTCCCCTTAACGAGAGACTGCGTACCATCAATCTACAGCCCAATTTTTATATAAAGAACCTTATCTAACAGCTATAAAAGTTACTAAATCTATTATTGTTATTTTAACACCGCCGTCTTGCTACCCGGTGGGATTGTACGCAAAATGTTCTAACTACGCGTATATGTCAGGAATGAGGCTAGAGGCTAGGTTGAATTTAGATAAAGTGTACCCGCATTTGCGTGGAGTAAGAGTGGAAAATTATTTAAGAAATACACCCACTATAGGTACACCCGATTGGGATTTCTAACCCCGATCTGCCCATAGTTGGGAGACCAGTCTTGCTAGAATGACGTCTTAGATCATTCGACCATCGAAGCGGATACTAGATCTACTTTCACGTATTCATTTCATACATAAAGTCATGTGATCTGAATTTGTCCCTTTTAATAAATATTATCAATGCCTATAAAATATTACTGATCGGATGGTACAATGTTGTTAATTTTGTTCGCAAACAAATATGTTTGTATTTTCGAAAAAGTTCTTCCTTTGAAAATGTTATATATATATATATATATTTTTTTTTAAAAAAGCTTGCCTTGCTTTGTAGCATTATGGCTTAGATTATAAAGATAGGACCATAGTATAATCAGTCAAGGTAAGACCGTTATCTTTCATGGTAGACGGAGTTTATACAGGCTGGACTGAAATAATTTTATACTACCCTGATAACCCAAGGACTATTTTTGGGTGTTTAGTATTGTCCATAAGCCGCGTACAGATGGGTGTAACGTGTAATTTAGGCAACGGTGTAATTTAATGTGAATACTACTGCAAATCGTCTGATTCACTCAGTTGCCGCGATTATGTCGAACAGATGGGTGCTAGTTGCCGGTGCTAGTTTTATTGCTATGTATTTAATGGTGGAAAGTGAAAATAACCCTGGACGACGTCGTTTGTTGAAAACACAATTGTATAAAAAGATAAAAGGTTCTGAATTAATTTCGCATTTAAAGCGTCAACACATATATGGACTATATAAAAACTTCACAAGAATGTCAACCACCAAGTTTGAGTATTTAATAAGATTGATTGTACCAAACATAGAAAAAAAAGATTATAATCTAGCGAGATCAGCAATTTCAGTCCAAAATATTATTATTATTATCACCGCGTCTTACTAACCGTTCGGATTGTACGCACTTACGCTAATGTGTAATGGTAGGGTGATTGTGAGATGAAAAGGAGGACCTACAGTTTAACGTGGGATCCGAACCACAGTAGAGGCCTGGCATTCCACATAATCACAAGTTGTGATTAATACAAGTCTTGTCAGAGGTGAAGGAAGGGTTTGGCAATCGGATAAATCTGTGCCGGGACCGAGGATTTAACCCCGGACCCCCAGCACAAAAGTCCAGCACCTTACCGCTAGACCGCCAGGTCACCATTTCAAAATAGACTGGCTATACCAATCAGATTTTTAGCTACAGGAGATTCCTACACTAGTCTCCAGTATATTTTCAGAATTTCAAAGCAGTCTATCTTATGTTTCATACCAGAGGTTTGTGTGGCCCTTATTGGACCACCATTCGCACGCACACCCACCGCGGATCACGGCCAGACACGCACTGTGAGCGCCTTTGTGTTCGTTCTGAAAACCGACATCCGACGGTTCAGGACGAGCCTCCGTGCGAGCACTTTAATTACACCCGTTTGTACGTGACTTTAGACACTATATCGAATTACTACCCACCTCGGTGGCGTAGTTAGCTAACACGCTAGTTTCGTGTTGAGCCAGACTGCCGATGACGGCAGATCGAGGTTCGATCATAGGTCGGCTAAACTGGGGGTGGTTTCCCCCTAAATGGTTTTTCACTCTTTTTCCACGCAAATCCGGGTTTACTTCCTCTAAATTCAACCTTACCAATTCCTAACCCATTATCATAATTAGTATTTAAGCCGAACGGATAGTAAGACGCGGTGCTAAATAAATAAAAATAAATATATCGAATTAGTTTGTAGGTCGTGTGCTGACGATTACCATTTGATTAGATCGTGTACATTAATACTCCCAACACAAAACTCTCCCTGTAGTTCCTAGACCATAGTCTGATGTTTGCTTACAGCGAAGGTCAGAGGAGGGTCTGTTAATGTTTTTGGAAAGTAGACGTATGACATTTGTTTACAGTTTCTGCCATTATGCATTTGTGTCCACACACGTAGAGATTTATCGCTCGTATTTTGTTCAGAAAGCACGACCAAATCACTGTCGAGAAACACATCAGCTGAACAAATACGCGGGGATGTCTGCCTTCATTTACATCCGTCGGTAAGATAATTTCAGAAGAACTCGCCTAAGTCATTTGGGAATTGTGTTTATCCTTCGACGGTGTGTAATTAGTTAGTTTTGGTAATACTTATCTTATATTCGTGCTCATTTCTATTTCAACAGGAACTATAATATACAGTTCAATTTGCACAGTAAGAACCTTTTAGATAATACAAATATACTATTTTGCTGTCACCATTGACAACATGACGTGATGTATGTATATATATGAAAATAGATCCTTTAGGTTTTTGTTGTCAGTTAAGACCCTTTCTCTGAAAATTGTACTGTACGTATTTTTATTTTTTTTCATTCACACGAAGAACTAAATTCTTATGCTTTTACTAAATACTTGTCTTAAGATGTTTTTAAAATATGTATTTTATTTGTGTCGCCAATTTGTAGGCCTAGTCTATTCAACTGGGCCAGTTTTCTTTAACTTTTCTATTTACTGATATTGCTATTTTAGTTTAAAGCTTAATTTATGAAACTAAAGTGCGAGTGGTTATTTCTAATTCACAGTATGCACCTTATAAATAATCGAAACAGGAATCCCTTGTCCGGCAAGTTATAAGAAAGAAAAGCTTGCAAATTTGCCTTTTTTTGTTGTTTTATTAGAAGTAATTAATTTGACAGCCTGTAACTAGGCTCCATATTTGTAACAATATGTTTTAGTGAGTAATAATAAATCATAGCTTTAGATCGATGTTATCAGTGTGGTTTAACCCGCAGCTCGCGCCGTCTCTTCTTATGGCCCGCCAATCTCGACGGGGTTTTTAATAAATAGCAGAAAAAAGGCATAGCACCGAGCTGTGTCATAGAAAAACTTCTGGAACAAAGGCAGGATTTCAAGCTCTAGGTACCGCCTTCTTCTTCTTAACCTTCTTAATAGATCGCAAGCCACTCACTATTACATAAAATTAAATAACGAGGTTCCAATTAAAATTAGACTGTAATAACGGCAGATTTTTACTTTTTTAAACACGACGTTTTTCTATCCGTTTGAGCTATACGCTTGTGTAATAACTACGCAAATGATTTTAGGGGTGAGCAAGATTATATTAATATGAAGTGTAGCAGCATTTGCGTGGAGGGAGAGTAAAAAACCATTTAGGGAAAACCACCCTCAATAGCCTTACACCCGACCGAGATTCGAACCTCAACCTCGCCGTCATCGGCAGACTAGTCTATTGCGAGAGTAGAGCCTTAGACCGTGCGGCCACTGAAGCGGGTAACGCTCACTTTAATCGTGTTTTTATTTGAAACAGATTGTACGTTGCTTTGTTACCGAGTATTCTAAACTCTGCATTTTGATTGATGGGCCTCCCTGAAATGGTGACAAGAAATAAGTCAGATGGTTATCTCGGGTATGTGACGGGTTATTCATGTTCTTTGATCTTGTCTTATAATCTCCCCCCNCCCTCCATTTAGTTAAGGTATTTAACGTGCATTTTCTGAACCGACTGATTAAATCAGCACAAGACATCAAGCCCCAGGCCTTTAATTCATCTTGTGAAAGGGGAAACCAACATTTCGGGTCAATGATACATTTTTCGGTCATACCTGGAATCAAACCCGGGACCCTAGCACAACAGACAGACACGCTACCGACTGAGCTAAGGTGTCGTACTCTTTGTCTTATCAGCCAGACAGATGAGATAAGACTTGTTCTAATCAGCCATTATCAACCACGATACATTTTTCCCAACTTCCTGTCTCCACTAGTCTGCTTTGACATCATCGCACGTTTTTTGGAGGACGGAGATGAATATAAACACGTTCTAATGCTCCCAGGAGTGGAACAAGAAGACAATTTATATCATATCCCGACACAACAGGTCACACCAGGATTTTAACCCACCGCATTGCGTGAATCAATGAGGGAAGGGTTTGGCCCTATAAATACGAATACGTTATGCGAACCTACAATGGTTTCTAGACATGTGCTGCTCTTGAGGAGAACTTCTCATGGACCACTGGCGGTCTACATCTCGCTTATCCGAGCAGGGAGGGGTTTGGGACGTCTGTGGGACCATCTTGGTTCTATCACACATTCACCTTTGGTGAGCTTGTCATCTAGACAACGTGCCCACCGGCGTGGGTTAGATATATTTACCAATTGAAAAGCAGTACGACCCACTTTGGTGGCAGCATAGTCAAAGTCGTCATTCTCGCAATAGACTGAACTACCGATGATGGAGAGATCGGGGTTCAAATCCCGGTCGGGTGTACTTATGGTGGTTTTCCACTCTCCCTCACAAGCACATGTGGATACACTTCCTCAAAATTCAATCTTCCTCATCCCTAACCAACTATCGTAGCTAGTACGTATGCGTATAATCCGGACGGGTAGTAAGACACGGTACAAAAAAAAGATAGCAATGCAAACCCGTATTGCGAATATCTCAATCAGGAATCTATGCAGGGTCCACCTAGCCATGGGGACGAGTTGGACTTCCCTAGTTTGTTTTTTTTGCAACATTTAGCCCCGCGTCAGGCATTTGCTCTTGTAAAATAAAACGTAAAAAATAAAAAAAGATCCTAACTCGTGCTAATTTTAACTTCTCACCTTCCTCCCTTGTCCACGGCGCGACCGGTCCGAAGTTGGGTTTGGTCAGTTGCCCGGAACTGCACGAGTTATAAACGACAGGGTTGGCCAAAGAGCTCTCAGAGACGCGCGACAATGGATCACGAACAGCGTCGCAACTACCCCTTCCCCTTAAAGTCTCACATTAGAACTCATTTCGTGAGAGCTATGTCTACCTCAATCCACTACACCTCATGGAAGTTATTTGGTTCTTCTCCCAGCACCTATTTCCGGTCTGTCAATGGGTGCTATTTGTTTTGGCGACCCTAGACTCTTCTCTACAACTCGTGATAGTGTATAAATATAGCAGCTTGCAAGCTGATGTCTTGGACAAGGGAGGTAGGACAGAATGTTTATGTTAGTCCCAGACTGGTAGCCAGCCACCACTTGGTGTGATTGCTCTGTTACCTACGTGTACCGCCATGGATACTCTAGATACCGACCTCTGCTTCGAGTTCTACGTCAAGTTAAGTAAAGTGAGCCCTTATCTCCAATGCATGCTTTGTTAATTTGTGCGCCGATCAATTGGTTCGACTGATTGGCTCGGTGATATTTTTTTTAAAAAAAGCTCATTTGCTATAAACTTGGGAGCTCATCTTATTGCAGGATATTAAGATACCTTACACGATTGATTACTCTCCAACCAGGAATAGCATCGAAATACTGTTTTTTTCTGAATTCGTCACCTGACACGTCAGAAGGACTTTTATTTAAAATCCAAACTTAATTTCGGGAATTAGGACCAGTGATTTTTTTTTTCAGTTTAAAGTATTTTTTAAATGTTTATTGTTTTCTTGGTTGGTGCGACTGGTCGGCATTGAAGCCCCCAGGCTACCGCATCCCACTGTAACTCCTTTTTGGACAGTTTTTTATTTTACATTTATGGTTAATTTTTTTATTAGAAGAGCCCTTATCTGACAGCTAGGAAAGTTACTAGATCTACTTTCACGTATTCATACGCCAAGTCATATGATCTACAGCGGTTATTTTTGATATATTGTAACATATTTTCAATTTTGTCTCCAAAAAATTATAAGTTTGCATTTTCTTAAGTCTTTCCTATAAAATTGGACTATAACTAAGCTTCGCGTTATTCACAATCAAACCATTGTTTCCCCAACAGTGTAAACATGATCATTATGATTGTATTTATGATACAGTTCAGCTGTAGAGTATGTAACGATTTTGTATCGGTCACGGCAACCTTGATTTTATTGTATTGTATTGTATTGTATTGAAATAGTTTTGCACGATTCTGAGTCTACAAACTAGTCTGACAGCTCGTTTGTGTGATACTATTTGTAGTTTTGTTTGGTACAGGGTTTGTATATCAGTATTTTTAATTTTAACTAATCGAGTTTTAAATAGAGAGAACGTAATCATTATTTTGAAAATGTATTTGTAATTTGTCTAACGTGTACTGCTCAATGTTTTGGAGGTTTCCGGATCATTCAAATTGTTTATTTACCTGGAGTATCAAGACACAATAACCTAACCTGATGATACCTTATCGATTTTGTGAGGCGCGTGTGATAATGTATCGTTTAATACAGGTATAACGAACAGTCTTCCCTAGCTGCGGAATATCTCGTAAGGCGTGGGTACGGGACAAGTGTGCCAACCGTGTGAAGCAACGATTTCTTCGTATCGCTCTTAACCTACTTTGTGTCTCGATTGCACCGTCGCTTTGCGGGCGGGCGGGCGGCTGTGTCGAAAGTGCAATCATATCAGTGGGCTGTGTACTGTGGACATATTCCGTGATGCTCGGCTTGCAAAAGAGATTTTTCTTAAAACCTCTTGCGTCGCAACTTTATTTGGGAAGGGAATGTCCCATCATACTGGTGTTATTTATTATTAAGAGGCACGTTGTCAATAGTATTATTGGTTATTAAAAACAGACACCTTTTGTAATAATTTTAATCAAAATTAAATGCTGATTTATACTATTTTATAAAACTTTTAAGTTAAAATACTGTTTTTTTATAGCCATGTCCTACTACCTGTTCAGGTTATACGTATATAATTTAATCACTCTAATAGAGTGGGGATGAAGAAGGAAGCATTTTAGAGGTAATCTACCCGTATTCGCATGGAAGGAGAGTGGGAAACAATTTATGAAGAAAACACCCCCAATAGTCCCGACCGAGATTAGAACCCCGATCTCCCCCTCATCAGCCGGCCACTGAAGTGGGTCACTGTAATAATTATCTTGGTATCGTGCCATCCATCCGATACACATATCTTCACTGTTCCAGCCCATAGTCAGATGGGTACCTATTATTATTAAACTATAAATATATAACATAATTCATTAACTAAATATATTTTATGCTAGTTAAGAATGTTGCCATGTCATGAAAGTTGTTAAATGACGTTCTGATTTTTATTATAATTTTTCTGGTCAATATTGTGGGACAAGATTGATAAACTAGCACGGATAATTCTTAACAAGTAATATTTTCCACATACCTATTTAACATTTCCATCTCCACCGTTCAAACATTTCCTGATGGTTTAAAAAAAGTTACTAGATTTACTTAGGTGAATTCAAACAGCACTAGAGAGATGACAATCGCTACTTTAAAAACGTTGATTAAATTATTTTCTTAAAGAATAAGCTATTAATTGCGCGAAAAAAGTTTTAAGTAAAATGCCTAAGACTCACTCCCAGTAGGACTATACATTTGCAGGTCCATTTGATAAAGCTGGGATGAATGGAGATTGTTACTAGCACTAGCCCGATCAAAAACATCAACCACCCAGGTGGTTCTACCTCGCAAGAACATTAGTCTCATTATATTACGATCAGTAAAATAATAAATTAAAATAAAATAAAATAATTTTGTAATGGAAGTAATTTACGACAGTCTAAATGAGAGCGGATAAAAGCAAGTGTTTTTAGGATGGCTAGTAGCAGCGAGACTCCCATGAGAAATACATTGTTCTATCCTTCGCCAGCTTTTCAACTGAACCTCCAAATGATTATAAAAAATCTTATCTGCACTCACCCGACATACTTAATCTTGTTGATACGACTTAGCATCGAACCGTTGTCCTTTAGGATGTTTAGTGTGTGTGTCTAAAGATCATCAACGCTGTTGTAATTATTCATTATTTACGAATCATTGTTTTTGAATCGAGACAACGAACTATAAGACACGCGCTTCCTTTCTCGTTGCGTTTTTATTAAGGACAAACTCGCGCAATCATTAACGTTGGTTTTAAATGGCATTTCTTATGAAATACAAATGGCAGCGTTTCATCAACGCCTGCATTATTTTTAAATTTTAAGTTAGATTTTTAGTTTCAACGCCCATTAGTTAAAACTTAATATCCATAAAGGCTAATATACCCAAAATATTTTGAGTTCACGTTCTTAGTGATTTATAGTGCTATAATAGACTGGTACTAATTGAGCCCTGACTCGCGGATCTTCGGGATGACGTAGACTAGTCGTGCGATGACGTCACTCCCGGAAACTTCACGTGTGTTTGTCTAGGTCGGTTATTGCACGTGCCCTGTATTGTCGGCAGAAGATGCGCTCCAACATACAAACTCTAGGATTTTAATCTTCCATCTCTAGATCTAGCCGCACTGATTGTGATCTAGCTTGCGTGACGCGACTGTTTCAGTCATTTCTTGATAGGCCGCCAATGGCGGACTGGCCAGGGTGTCAGCTTGCCCTATGGCAAGTGAGCCCTGTGTACCCCTGATGAAGTGGGCCTCTTAAACATTAGACAATATGATAAAAAAAGGTTCATGACTTTTTTAGTAGCTTGAAAATATAATAGAAGTTCCAATATTATTACTCTATGCAACTTAAATTTACTTTAAATAAAGGCTATTATTATTATTATTATTATTATTATTATTATTATTATTAATAGTTAGTAATTTTTAAAACAATACTTACAACATTTGCTTACTTTTATATATTTGAAATACATTTTATGATTGTACTTTGTGGCCAAAAGAAAACAAAAAAACTAAATTCCGAAGTAACTTTTTAAAGAAAAGAAATAGTCCTGGTGAGCTCTTTTTTTAACTAATGAATTTTCTGAAACTGAATTTAAAAAATATGTTCTTTTAGTTAAAAGTCAGTTTGATTAAATTCGCAATTTAATTGAAAGTTATATCAAAGGAATGCTCCATATTTCGTATTTTAACTCCGTTCTCACGTAATTTTCAATATGTGGCCGGTCTTAATCGGCAGGAATTTCAGGTTAATTTTCACCTCTAGAAAAGAATTTACAAACATACAACCCCCCCTTTTTTTCGAGATCAAAATAAAGTATGATCGTCATAGGAAATACATTTTTAAAATATAAGATAAATGATAAGTGTATTTGCAAGCTAACCCAAAACAAGAAGTCGTAAAACAAAAATCCTTATGCCCAGTTTTACTTATCAGGCGTACATAGTCGCCAATTTCGTTGAGAATATATATTCGAGTGAAAATTCTAACTCAAAATAAGCAAGATATATGAGAATATATAATAAACGCTTCCTCTGCTAATACAGTCCGTTTATCTTATGAAGAGTCTTATGAATTAAAAAAAGTCACTAGAGCTACTTTCACGAGTTCATACGTCAAGTTATGTGATCTGCAGCGGCAACTTTTTATAGATAATATTAATACCTATAAAATAATAATAATAATAAATGTTTTCAATATTTAGATTAAAAAATTTGTTTGGCATTTCCTATGAAAACTAGACTACCAAATTACGCACACTTTTCCATGGTAGTTGTTTTGCTATTAATAGCCATATCCATGATAGTTGGCAGTTCACCCGATACTTGACTTGTACTGATTATGTGCGAAAACCTAGTGTTATCCGATCAGATACTGCCTGGGTTCAAACTAGTACCGGTATAGTTCCCAGACGAATACATCGGCGTTAGCAAAATTTATCTCTTTTTATCTGGCACACAATTGAATATAATAATGAATCTCGTGGACAGAAGTTTCGAAACTACAGGGAGGTCTTACGGTAAATACGTCATCGGGAGGAGTTCCGCCATCGTTATGGTAGAAAGCGAGCTTGTGACGCAATCCCAGGCGCTTCTCAGAAACTGTATACTAATGAGCTGGACTTATTGAATAATGTGTCATAACGACATTAAATAAGGTTATAAGAGAATATTTAAAATTCTGATTTTCTTGTCTGAAATCACAGCATTCTAAAGTACTTAGAATCTGTGTTTCCAGAGGACAATCAATCAAATAAAAAAATATGGCTGGTCCTTCCCTGGCAAATTTTTGAAAAGTGAAGTTTTTTGAAGTTTGATATAAGACCATCTTTAAGATTTATATTAAAATAAATTGGGAAAGGGGGTAGGTGGTTGAACCCAATAACTCCCTTCCTCCCGCATTACGCCAGTGAATAACACCAGTAAAATGTTATCAATATAACAAACAAAAAAAGTGTATGTTCTTAAAGGCTCTACCTATAACAATTTGACTGTATCTACTCTCTCTCTGCCAAATTAAACTTTATTGGACAGTGTACACGACTAACCAGACCTTGCAATGTGGTGGCTGCCACCCAACAATATTGTGCAACAGAGCCAGTCGGAAATTTTTGTGCCAGCAGACCAAGGCCTCTGACATTGAAACCAATAATAATTATTGTAGGCCGAGGTTTAATTGGCCGTTACCTAACTTAAAGACAACTTGAAGGGCAGGCTCTTTTGTTAAATCAACTAATTTTCTATTTTTGAATTATTTAGTTTTTTACTAGGAAACTACTGTGCTTTTTGAAATTCAGTCTTAAAAAAACATTTTTATGGGCCTTCCACAATTTTGTATTTTCACATTAAAAAGTTTTACACATTTGATGAAGTTTCTTGGCATCAGCAGAAAAATTAAATTAAATCGTTGATACAACCCAACAATATTTTATTCTAAAATTAATTAAACTATGAATTGTAAGTTCTAGAAAACAATGCAATTTTCCTTTAAAACCAAACAAAACATTAGGGTTCAAATTAAAATCAAAAGGTGTAGGCACCGCTTACTTGAAGGGAAACAACCTCACTCATTCTATTTCTTATGGGAATGAGTGTGTTAAAGCATCAAAACCACTAATTATTTGAGGAAGGCTATATTTGTGATTCTAACCATTTACTTTGATCTCCGGAATTTGACATTTCATGTTAAACGTAGTTGAAAGGGAGCAAATTATACCTTTTTATACATAAAAAATAAAACTATTAATATAAAAGTCTCATTTTAAAATAACAAACCACCATTGCAGGGTTTCTGAACGTTTACGAGTCTCAGTTTCAGTCCCCCCCCC
>CABFWO010005629.1:33021-44977 GCA_902155825.1 Timema genevievae | reverse complement strand
CACGTAGTTACTTTTTCTTACTTTTTTTTTTTTGACTCTTACCTTACTTCGTGGAACACCAAGTAGATATTTAGCCTGACCTCTCCCCCTCCCCCCGACCCAAAAACATGCGTTACGTAATTTTTCACATAGAGAGTGAATGTAATTACTTCACAGGGAAGCTTTTATGACAGTAGCACAGGGACTAAGATTTAATACAACTCAGAACCTGAAACTCTCTTTAAGTATGTTTACTAACGGTGAAAATATTAAAAATAATATTACCCACTTAGGTGTCTGCATGGTCTAACGCGCTACTATCGCAGTAGACTATGCTGCTGATGATGGGGAGATCGAGGCTCAAATCTCTGTCGGGTGTACTGAGAAAGGTTTTTGCAAAATGGTATTATACTCTCCTTCCAAGCAAATATGGGTACACTTCTTTTAAATACAACGTTCCTAATCCCTAAAACCATTGGCGTAATTAGTATATAAGCGTATAACCCGAATGGATAGTAAGACGCGGTGCAATAAAAAAAAACCAATAATATTATTTTGTCAACCTTAGCATTCAAGTATAATATCCGTGTTACGTAACACTTTGATGTAACCACACTTTTTCCTATGTAACGTCATGTAGACATTAGAGTTAACCCACTTACCCTCTCAAAACAGGTTTTTTTTAGTTTATGGATAACACCTTTAGATTGTTAAATAACTTCTGCAATCGAACATGTAGTTATACTGTATTTCAACCTGCTTTAGGATTGAGGTTGGCGCAGCCGGAGGGGGGAGTGGAGTCTCGTCACATGCTCGACCAATCCCTGAAGAGTAGTTGTCATAGCAACTGATGCACGTTGTCAGATTTCTTGATAGTCACTGAGTATGCTCGCATAGTAGTAACGCGCAAACTCCCGCAATGTGGCAACTATGCTCTCCAGCCTACCCACCACGCGGATCCTAAAGCAGTTTAAATTGCAGTATAAGCAGGGATAGCATATGCACATATCCTCTGGTTTGCCGTTATCGGGGAGGTATAGGCTAGAATCTAGGCTTAAGAAAGTATTCCTAAATGTCTTCCAACTTTAACATCACTCAAATTTGAGTTTATTTCCTCGAATTTATCATTTTATCATCCCTACCCTATTAACTTTTAATTTTTTGCATCATAGCTTACTAATCTTTTGGGTTATAGGCATATGTACTATTAACGCTAATCTGTTACGGTGGAGAAACGTTGAAGTTAGGCTAATGTACCCACATGAACGTGGAGGGAGAGTATAAAAACATATCGGAAATATACCCTCAGTACATCCGACTGAGATTCGAACCCTTAACTCAGCGTCATCGGCAATCTAGACTATCACGAGAGTGACGCGTTATACCATTGGTTCTCAGAGGAGATAACGGAAATATCTCGACGTCATGTTACTGTTGATAAAATAAGATTTTTTAAACACTACGTCTTACTACCCGTTAGGGCTAAACCCTTATCCACTAATTACGATGATGGGTTAAGGGATTAGGATGGTTATATTTAGAGGAAGTGCACCCACATTTGCATGAAGGTAAGTGGAAAATACTTGTTGAAAACCACCCTCAGAACATCCGACTGAGATTCGAACCCCGATCTCCCCGTCATCGGTAGCCTAGCCTTAACCCAAGAGTAGTGCGTTTGACCATGCAACCACTGAAGCAGGTAAAAAAATAAATAATTGAAATAAATTTTATTCATAATTAGTTTTTATAAANATAAAAAAAAAAAGAAAAAAAAATCGAAAGCTTTAATACATTTATTTTAGAGTAAATTTGATAGTTTATGATCAAAGAGTAATTATTGAGAATATTGTTGTTTTTTGACACAAGTTGTAATCGAGGTTGAATAGAACACAAACACTCGCATCTCCTGTTCAGCTGAGATAAGTCTATTTCTGCGCATGCTTGAGTCTCACGTAGTGTGGCCACCATGTACGTTCAGTGTACCACGAAAACTCACAATAAATAATAACCCTCTTCAGGGGCCGAACGTTCTAAAGCGGCACTCATATGTTTATTTCGCACCACGTCTTACTAACCGTTCGGGTTATACGC
The DNA here is from genome assembly GCA_902155825.1 of Timema genevievae. Taxonomy (NCBI): domain Eukaryota; kingdom Metazoa; phylum Arthropoda; class Insecta; order Phasmatodea; family Timematidae; genus Timema; species Timema genevievae. The sequence continues at coordinate 42,907 of CABFWO010005629.1, read as the reverse complement.
CTATGTACTAATTACACTAAGGGGTTAGGGATTAGGAAGGTTTGATTTAAAGAAAACTCACCCGAATTCACGTGGAGGGAGAGTGGAAAACCATTTAGGAAAAACTAACCACACAGTACAACCTACTGGAATAGAACCCCGATCTCCTTGCCTTCGGCAGACTAGTTTAACACGAGAGTAGCGCGTTACACCACGTGGCCACCGAAGCGGTTACTCTTATCTTAAACCGACCCACCAATGACGGGGAAATGAGTAGTTCGAATCTCGCTCACATAGATGAGCAATCGCTCCAACACGTTGGTCTCACAAGCTTAATTAATCACATTAAAAAAAGTATGTATAATACATTCTAACACAGGAGAATGGTTTAATTTATAGCTATAATATATAAAATTATAATTTTACCCGTTGTTCTCTCTAGTAGTGAAACGTCATCTCCTACCTTAAACGATGAAAGTTAATTTAGGGTGTTCTAAAACAAGGCGCTTAGGAAGATATTTGGTCCAGAAAACCCCGTACTCACCACAAGACATTGCTAGGGTAATTGAATTTAGTAGATTACTTTGATTACATTCAACACGAATGGGAGAATCTAGAACCTCAATCAGGGTGTTGACTGGTAAACCCAATGGGAAGAGACAATTGGGAAGACCTAGACGTAGGTAGGAGGATAACATTAGAAAGGATCTGAAAGAGAAAGGGTGTAATGAGGTAGATTAGGATAGAAAGAGGTAATGAGGGGGACTAGTTAAAACCAGCCTAAGATAAGGATAGGTGACGTGGTTTTGTAAGGGCGGCAATGGACTTTCGAGTTCCTAATGCCATAGAGTAAGTAAAAATGGGTGTAAGTAAGGGCTAGGAAAGCTATTTACACATTCGTGTTATAATCAACAGGTGGAATAACCTCCTCCCTATCAATGCGTCCTATTGAGACTTGATCCTCGGTCCCGGCACGGATTTATCTGATTCCCAAACCCTTCCTTCACCTCTGACAAGACGTGTATTAATCACAACTTGTGATATGTGAGGAATGCCAGGCCTCCACCGTGGTTCGGATCCCACGTTAAACTGTAGGTCCTCCATTTCATCTCACAATTACCCTACCATCACACATTAGCGTAAGTGCGGATAACCCGAACGGGTAGTAAGACGCGGTGCTAATAGTAATAATAATATTGAGACTTGACATAAACGTTACGGGCAGCCAGGTATACTGTGAGCTTGACGACTTAAGAGTATTGGACCATGGTGGGAAAATCAGGCTTACAATCTTACCCCCACTATATTGTCACCCCTTGTTTCTCCCTGTCATCATCCGCAATAAATATTCATGTTCATCTTTATTATTAGATTTGCTGTGTACACTCAATCTACTATGAAGTTTGAAGTCTTACCTTGACGGATTCCAGAAAGTTCGAAGTCTTACCTTGACGGATTCCAGAAAGTTCGAAGTCTTACCTTGACGGATTCCAGAAAGTTCGAAGTCTTGCCCTAACGGATTCCACTACAACCCTATCATTAAAGCTTACCAATGTGTAATAATGTAAGATGAGCTTGCAGCCTTACGGGGCACACGAAAAGTACCTACCTCTAAATTCTTCATTATTTGATTTTCAGTCTCTTTGGGAGGGTATTAGAATTTTAAGAAATCAATACGTTTAACACGGGGGCTATAAATGGTTTGATAAAATAGGACCATCTCCAGTGGCCGAATAGTCTAAGGCGCCATTCTCATGTTAGGCTAGCCTTCTGAAGCCGTTGAGTTTGGTGCTCGAATCTCAGTTAGATCCACTGAAGGTAGTTTTTTTCTAAATTGTTTCCTCCTCTCCTCCCAGGCCAACAAAGGTAGATTACCTCTTCCTCATCCCTATGCCATTAGAGTATTAACCTAAATAAGTAGTAGGACGTAATGGTAAAAAAATATGTTCAGGAGGAAGAAAGTAATTTAGAGAAAGTACGTCCACACAAACGTGGAGAGGGGATGTCAAAATAACCCTTGATTGACAAAGGTAGTTTATGAATTTAGGGTCGAATACTTTACAAAAATTCGTATCTGGTTTCTTCTAAAAATAAAGGATAGTTTGGATTAATTAGTTATTTATATTTAGAGATTTAACGTTACTCAACATACTCGTAAACATGGCTGTATGAATATCAAGTTTGTAAAATAGTAGTTATATATGTATATATTTATTATATAATTATATAATAGAAATATAATATAACAAGTATAGTATATTCATGTCACCTGGGATTCAAAACAATTCCTGGGAGTGGTTAATGTCCATCGCACGTGAATACACTCGAATAGTTTAAGAAAAGTAAAAATGAGTCCATATGATTAATCATCGGTGGGAATACTAGATATTTTATTCAAGTCTTAATTTAGTTGTAATATTTAAGAATCATGGAAATTTGAGAAATTTGAAATTGTTATATGCAAGTTAACATGTTTGTTTATTTCTGATAGTGAGATAACTCGGAGTTAAAACTACACAAGAAATTGTTTTTTTTCTTACATCCATTACTGTTTCCAGCCTGTGTCCTGAATCAGTTTTTTAGTCAAGCCATATATTTTCCACTAACAGCTAGGTCTGTCGTAGCTTCATATGCCTTATAATATAACTTAAGGTAAGGAGAGATCCAACATCCAGTCCTTAGTCGTTAATTTATCAATGTGAAGGAATACACCCACATTTCACCAATGATAATTTTTTCAGCCATGCCGGAAATCGAACCCGAGACCCTTAGGTCAGTAGACAAGACACGCTACTGACTGAGTTAAGGTGTCGGATTCAAATACGTTATAATTATTTTTAAATATATAAATATATAATATTCACACCACTGGTTAAATTATCTTATGGCATCAAACTAGAAATCTGTGGATTATCGCCATTGGAGAGGTTTTGTTCGAATTTGGACTGGATTACCGTTGACATATAAGTCAAAGTTCCAATATCGGTTGGATCCATTAGGATTGAGCTTCCCGTTTGTGATCCATCTCTGTGGTTTTTACATCTCACCTTTATGCCAATATGATTGCATTTACACCTGAACACCCCCTTAAACTTAATACTTATTTAATCAGTTTAATTTATTGTCCAAATATTAATATCCCCATAATTTGATTACTGTGATAGATAAAGTTCTTAAACTTTTTTTCGTGGCCCCTCTTCGTAAGACAAAATTAATCAGAGACCCCGGGCATTAATGGTTGAGTTTTCTGATACTTAAGTATATTAAATAAGAAATATAGATCATGAACATATTTACTGAAAAAAAAAGAGTATATGCAGTTGGTTTAATATTATCAATTTAATATATATGTATGCAGGCTACCAATTGAAACCATTAGTTTATCTTAGTTGATTACACAAATGATTATTAAAACTGTTTGTCGTGCAATCATGCTGGATGTCGTTTATTTCTGTAATACTTTTAACAAGAATAGAATGAAAGGTAATAGTGTATAGTAATTTCATTAATTCTATAGCTCTTAACGGAATAAATAAATAATCCTCGTTTGAAATATTTCTTTGCTCGTGTCAAATTAAACAGCGCAGTCAAAATGAAACACCAATTATCTAAATTTATGTAAACACTATAAGCAGATAGATGATTTCATTTATAAACTAATCAGATTGTATAGTTTTTTACAAACATTAACCTTGTACACTAATGAATTCAATGTTCTATTATCATAGTTATGAATAGGTAGAGATTTTTAAAGACATTATTTTAATAATAAAATTAAATTTTTAGAGGATGATTAAACTTAACAATATAGAATTTAAAACTATTCATAATCAAAAAAATCTAAGTTTTATTTATGCTGACAATTAATTTTATATTTATTTATTTTAACTCTTATGAGATTATAATATTTAGAGATAACTAATGCATTTTTATTCACGTTTTAATTAAACAATGCCTAAATGAAAACTGTTAATTTCTACCACTCAATAATTTTGTATAAAAGCTCTCTAACTTTAAATAAGTTATCTTTATATTTGAATCCTTCAGTGGCAGCAGTATGAAGAGCCTTTGTACAAGATTGGTGTTTATCAGTAAGTATAGATTTAAACTAATGTTATTCTCAAGGTAAAAAAAGAAATCAATGGTTGTGTAGTATAAATAGTTTACTGGGTGGTAGCCTGGATTTTAAAATTTTACCTGAAGCCGCTTACAAATTGAAATCATGAATATTTGTCTTAATGTAAGAGATAATTTCTAAATGTACATTAAGAATTTTATGTATGTTTTAAAAAATACAAATAGTTATTAATCCCCAATTATAAGTAAACAATATCTGTAGACAAAAGCCTTTGGTTACTTTAAGTCTTAAATAATATTAATAAAGCAATAAAATAATAATATTAAAAAGCATCTTCTTACTCCAGACGCGGTTCTCCTGGGCGTGCTGTTGTTCTTGTTGCCAACCTCCCAGGGGTATTCTTACGGTGATCGGTACTACGAGGACCTACCATGGGCTCAGTACCCGTATCGTGGTCACCTGCAACGCTCCAACGCTGGCTATGACGAATACGATGAAGCCTATCATCCAGGATATCGCTACCCTGGCAGACGTCAGTCTAACATTAGACCTGCTTGTAGAGAGGGTCAGATCTATCACGGAGGACAATGTGTACAGTTACAATCTGGCTGTCCAGAGGGCTTTACCGTAGTCGACAACAAGTGTACAGATTCAGGGGGCGTTACGGCTGTCCACGTTTAGGTTCTTCCTCCATCATTCTTGTCCAGGTCCAGATCGACAATCTCCAACAGTTACTCATTCTTTGGTCCTTCCCTCTTGTCCGTGGTCTTCCGAGAGTTCTTCATTAAGATGGTAATTCAACTAAATGTACAACGCATGGGAGAAAAAAATGTTTGCTAGTTATAGAATTTAATTAAAAATAACTGTTAGCATATGTTCTAATTAATTTATTTTTATCTTTTTCTTTTCTTTCATGAAAAATTCAATTACTAAACTTCATTAAAGGGATTAAACATTCTTCTAAGTTATACTTATTTTAACAGAACCTATCCTATAGTCTATATTATTTCTGTTGTCAACATCCCTTTTTTCTCAACTAGTATGAAGCCCGCAGCGATGAATAAGGTATCAGTGGATAGGATTTTTTACCGACTTCTGGCGTAGCATATTCAGTTTACGTTAAAACGCATTGCTTGTTTAAAATTTAAGTTAAAAGAAAATCTAACAATATTTTATATCAATTACCGAAAAAAAAAACTCTTTGATATTTTGTGTATACACTTCGCTGAGTATTTAATTTCAACAACCCAACAAAAGACTAAATCTTTTTTTTTGGGGGGGACGTGGGGGGTGGAGGAGGTTGAATGTGCGAAAGCTTCGCAAGGGTTTTTTGGTATTTTATATTGTGAACCACTTCATTATTATAATAATGTATTCATTTTAAAATAATAATAAATTATCTCACTTTTAACTACTAAAATTAGTTGACACTTAATTGTTTATTTAAATGTGTATTCCAAATAACGTCATAATACAATTCGTATTATTTTATTTAAAATTAATTAAAAATTTAATTATTTTAGGTTAAGAAATATATCTATTTTTAAAAAGTAAAAAAGTGTACTTTAACGAAATAAAGTCTATCTTGGAGGTCTTGGGTTTTAAAGTGCTCGCCTAAAGACCCAATGTTTGTGGGTTCATACCCAGCTGGAGTCAAAGGATTTTTCTTAAAGGATGAAAATTCGTAGCACAACTTCCTTCGGAGGGGAAGTAAGGACGTTGGTCCCATGTCGATGGTGGCATGTAAAAGAACCCTGGACAGTATGTGAAAATATCTTTTCCGTCAAATTGGTAGGCCCTTTTTCTCTAGATCTATCACGTAAAAAGTTCCCAATCCACCTCTGCCCGTCAAACACGCATCCCCTGTCTTTCCTCAGCGTACCACTCAGCTGGCTTGACCTACCTGCTGAATAATGATGGAGCGAATCTTGAAAGGAAAACAAATGTTAAACACGGTGTATAAACCAAACGGGTAGTAAGACGCGGTGCTAAAATAAATAAAGGTCAAACACGACGGCATCGTGGTCAGTACCTATTCTTGTTACAATATGGCAACACACATGGTCGATCAAATGTAAAATATTACGTATAACCTGAACAGGTAGTAATATCCAATCTATAACCAGTCGCACCCGCTTGTCGAACGCGCATTCGCAAGACGCGCTGTTTTTGTTTTCTGCCTAAACAAAGACTGTCCACAATAAAGTGTCTGTAAACGAAAGTTCAGACAATATGAATCCATCCTCAAAGTCATATTAAAGTTTACAAACACGAGTTAAATATAATCAAACTAATATATGATTTTTTTAAATTAAATTATTACTCTTACTACCCGTTTGTTGGTTGCATGATCTGAACCGCTACTCTCGAAATAAACTAGGGAGCTGACTGGGAGATCGTTGAATATATTGAGGTTGGTTTTTCTAAATGGTTTCCCCCATTCTCTCTTCACGCAAAGGCGGGTAAATATCCTCAAAATTCAACTTTCCTCATCCCTAATCCACTAGCTTAAGCCCTAATCACTATACAGGCTTATAAATCTAATGGGTAGTAAGACGCGATGTTAAATAGATAATTAATAAGTTTTAAAGCCTTTAAAACCAACCATCATAAGCAACAGCTAATTTTACCCGCTTCAGTGGCCGCGTGGTCTAAAGCTCTACTTTCTTGTTGGGCTAGACTGCCGAGGATAGGGAGATCGGGGTTCGATCCTGGTTGGGTGCAAGGAGGGTAGTTTTCCCAAATGTTTTCTCAACCTCCCTCCACTCAAATGTGGGTGTATTTACTCTCAATTAAGCCTTCATAGTCCCTAACCCATTTGTGTAACTGGTACATAGGGGTGCTTAAAATACAAAATAAAACCGTTAATTTTAGTGCTAGAATTAAATCACAATTTGGTCTCAATCTATAACCGGTTATGTTGAATTATAACTATTTAACTAAATACATAAAATCTATTCAACTGTGGGCCCAGATACAAACATACAAAAATAAATATAAATGATTTTATCCTCTTTGTTATTTATTTTTAGCTCGGCGGCACACAAAGAGTCAAGGTTCATAATAATTTCTGGGTAGTATTTTTTTCATTATCTATATGAAAAAGTTAAAATACAGCTTTAAAGTCATGTTATAATCTTTAAATATAAATCCAATATTCCAGTCCATTCCGTAGACGTTCCCGCCCAAATTGAAAATGGTTTCGGTTCCACTCGTGCGTTGAGGTCACCAAAACCTCAATTACATTTTCCTAAAGTTTCAAGAGAACCAAAAAAGACACCTTTTAACTGAGCGTGCATATTTATTTGTTTTAAATAATTTTAAACATTAAATTAATGTATTAAGAGTAAATAGCCAGAGCTATATTAATGGTAATTACTTCAGTTTAGATATCATATTCTGAAAATTGAAAAATGACACCTGGACACGGGAATCGAACCCAGGACCTTTGGCTTAGTACGCCAATGCTCTACCACTGAGCTATCCAGAATTCTTCCCGTGCCCAGGGTCATTCTTCACTCATATTTTAAGGCAGAGTCTATGATAGTCTAATTAATATAGCTCTGGCTATTTACTCTTAATATATATGCATTCCTTTACAATTATAATAATTGTACATATGGCATTAAGCCACTACCGAGTCGCAGATGGCTGCGTTATCTGATGGCTTGTGATATTAAAAAAAATCAAAAAAATCACATAATTGTAGCTGACGATTTCCGCTAGGTCCATCATAGACTCTGCCTTAAAATATGAGTGAAGAATGACCCTGGGCACTGGATGTAATCCTGGATAGCTCAGTGGTTAGAACATTGGCGTACTAAGCCAAAGGTCCCGGGTTTGATTCCCGTGTCCAGGTGTCATTTTTCATTTTTCAGAATATTAAATTAATGGTCAAGCACAAAAATTTTGCGTCATTATATTAAGTATTCATACATATTCCTAAACAGTTCAATATTACTTAAATTTGTGTGCGAGTGGAATAAACTTATATCTAGTCTTACCTGGCTTTCTGGTTGTTGGTAGGTCAAAGTTGGATCTCAACAAAGTTGTATTTAAGTTGGTATTCCTAATTAGGTTTCCCATTCTTCCCCTACGCAAGATATTATGCTATGATTCAGTAAATTGAGCATATACTATGAACTAGATCGTAATAATCCTCTCACACCATTTTGTGACGGTCCCGATGGAAACTAATAAGCTGCGATTAATAAAGTAATTTATTGTTATTTCTACATTTAACGAAATATATATTAACGAACTAAGCCAAGGGTTTAGGTAAAGAGGGGTTTATTTTTTAGTGAAAGTGCTAAAGAGGTATAATTTGGGGTAGTTCAGTGAAAAGACAGAACACATTTTAGGTGGTTGATAAATTACAGTTTGTGCACGGGGTGTGGGTGGGGGGTGGGGGGGGGGAAGGATAGGAAATTCACTTCCCTTAATCCGGGTGAATCTCAGGATCACCAGGATTATAACCTCAGCCTTCTGTTCACCAAAATAAAAGTCTGGATGAGATTAATCAGTTTCTTAGAATTATATTTTTCAATTTTTACTTCCTCTCTTTGGTCTAAATACCTTATTTTGTAAATTAAGCCAACACATTGGTTCTGTAAGCATTGAAGTCGATTATACTGCCTCTCTCTGTCAGCTCATTGTGTCAGCTCATTGTATACGGTGGGAAGGGAACAATTAGACTTAGAGGAAAGTGACGGACAACGTGCTGAGGTTTGCCTGACGTCCGGCGGAGCTTCCCTGAGTGACACTATCTTCAAAAAAGTGAAAAAAATCTAGTATGTATTTTGCTTTTATTTAGCTAGTGAATATTCACTTGTCTATTAAAATGTTGTCCTCTTTGGTGCCCTCGTGGTCTGACACGCTACTCTCGCAGTAGACTAGACCGCCCATTATACAGGTTTGAATCTCCATCAGGTGTCCTGAGGGTGGTTTTTCTAAAATGGTTTTACCCTCACCCGCCACACAAATGTAGCTACACGTTTTTATATAAAACTTTCCTGATTTTTAAAACCATTAGCGTAATTAGTACATAAGCGTACAACCCGAACGGGTAGTAAGACGTGGTGCTTAAAATTAATCAAATTAAAGTAATAATTTTCAAGTTACTAATCGTATGATTGTTTCGGTCCTACCCTGTGTGTAGAAACTGTCAGAATAGTCAAAATGAGGTCGTATCAAACTTTGTCCAAGCATAGCTTTAAGTACGATGTTACGGCACAGTTGCACACACTTTATTAATAGTCTATTGTAGTTGGGAGCAATTTCTTTTTATTACCGCGTATTACTACCTGTTCAGGCTATATGCATATTATGATGATTACTTTAACGAGGTAGGGATGAGGAAGGAAACAAGATTATTATTATTATTATTATTTATTATTATTATTAGCACCGCGTCTTACTACCCGTTCGGGCTATACGCACTTACACTAATGTGCAATGGTAGGGTGATTGTGGGATGAAATGGAGGACCTACAGTTTAACGTGGAATCCGAACCACGGTGGAGGCCTGGCATTCCTCACATTCACAAGTTGTGATTAATACACATCTTGTCATAGGTGAAGGAAGGGTTTGCCATACAGATAAATCTGTGCCGGGACCGAGGATTGAATCCCGGACCCTCAACACAGAAGTCTGACACCTTATCCCTAGACCACCAGGTCACCTTTTTAACAAGAAGATAATCCACCCACATTTGTGTGGAAGAAGTGTGGGAAACTATTTTAGTAATAGCCACCCCAAGTAGACCCGACCGGGATTCGAACCCCAATCTTCCCATCATCAGCAAGAAAATTGTTAAAAAAAAAAGGATA
>CABFWO010005629.1:0-25422 GCA_902155825.1 Timema genevievae | reverse complement strand
AGCTCTTCCGATATATGATAAATTGTCTTAAGAGTCCTCTGCGGGGATTCCCAAGGGGGATTCGTCAGCATGACGATAACAAGTAGTAGGCCAACATAGCTCTCCTTTATCAGAACTTTTGAAGATACACCGACCTTGAACTTAGTTGTATATTATTACTATAACAAATGGTAAGACAAACTAGGATAAATGTTTTATACCTACATTTTATTAAAGTTGGGTCCAAGTTTATTTAAATTTAAACTATTATAATATTATATCGGTAATGTGATTTGTTGTATTTATTGGTTGAAAATTTCTCCAGCATTGTTGGTGAATAAGACAACACTAAAGATTATAATTTAATGATTACATTAACAACCTGGGTGACCTGGTGGTCTAGGGGTAAGGTGTCGGACTTCTGTGTTGGGGGTCCGGGGTTCAATCCTCGGTACCATCACAGATTTATCTGACTGTCAAACCCTTCCTTCACCTCTGTATATTAATCACAACTTGTGAATGTGTGGAACACCAGGCCTCCACCGTGGTTCGGATCCCACGTTACACTTTAGGTCCTCTATTTCATCTCACAATCACCCTACCATTACACATTAGCGTAAGTGCGTATAACCCGAACGGGTAATAAGATGCGGTGCTAATAATAATAATAATTATTATTATTATTTAACAACCTATTTATATTATGAAACAATTTTTATGGTAATGTTAAAAAATAATAAACATTATCTCACTAAAACTTTTTTTTTATTTATTTAGCACCGCGTCTTACTACCCGTTCGGTTTGTACGCTTAAGTACTAATTACGCAAATGGGTTAGGAATTGTGAAGGTTGAATATAGAGTAAGTGAACCCACATTTGCGTGGAGGGAGAGTGGAAAACCATTTAGAATAAACCACCCCAGTTCACCCGACCGAGATTCAAACCTCGATCTCTCCGTCCTCGACATTAGAGCTCAAAACGACTAGCGCGTTAGCTAACTACGCCACCGAGGTGGGTAAAAATATTTTAATTAAATGTAATTAGTTAATTTATTTAAAGATAAATTAAAAATACTAATATGGTAAGAGTCGCATTACTTATGTCAGATGAATTCACATTCTTCTTGGAATGAATTTTTAAACTAGTAGATTAGTAGGCCTATATTTTTTTCTAACCAGTCAAAGACCTGGTCACACTCACTCGACTGATCTGCTAGACAGACATGGTCCGTATCATTATAAAATACGTTTTAACTCCATTAAAAGGACAAGGTACTGTTAAAGAAACGAATACAATTTTTTGATAATTTGATTTTCTGAATATCTTACTACTCGTTTTAGATTTCCACGTTTATCTACGAGAGTGGCATAAGTTTGAGGAAGGTCAAATTTAGAGGGAATATATTTTCATTTACGTGGCTAAGAGTGATAAAAGGATTCGGAATTAAAACTCCATCACCACACCTTGACGGGGTTAGAACTCCAATTTTCTTGTCACCAGAATAAACGATTGGTCTAGCTTGATATTTAATTAAATTTATCATTGGTGAAATGTGGGCTTACCCTCTCACAGTAATGAATTAATGGCCGGAGACTGGATGTTGTGTCTGTCCTAGTCTTAAGTTTGTTATAAGTCAAGTGCTGATATAATCAGTCGGTTTGGAATGTGCACGTTAAATTCCTCAAATAAATGAAAAATAATGAAAAGATTCACTAAAAAAAAATCTTAGAATACAGGCACCTCACCCCACATATTTAAGCTTGTAAAATGAGGCAAGCCCATTTTACCAATCTCATAAATTAATTCTAAAGATTTTTAAATGTAGATATAATGAGTCTTGGTATTAGTTTTACGCATAGATTAATTACGATAGTGAGTTATAGATGAAGGAAGAAGAATTTGAGTGGGAATATACTTACTGTACATATACTTGGAGGGAATGTTTGAAAACTTTTAGGAAAATCTGCTCTCAGTATATCCGAATAGGATTTGAACCCTAATATCCAAGTCATTGGATTGCAAGAGTGACGTCTTAGATCATGCGACCACCGAAGCGGGTGACTTAATATTGATTCTCTTTGGAAACTAAATGAACTGAGATAAAATGCCCTTTTATTTCTCATCCTTAAATACGTTTAAAAACATGACTATTGATGACTTAAACTAATAGTTAAGGTTTTAGAGGGAATGATACAGGAAGTGCACCCGCATTAGCGTGAAGTGATTATGATAAAATAAGTGATATGTGTCTAAACCTGGACTTCACCTCCGCCGGAGAACTACTAGGGTCTATATTTCGGGCCTGGGGCTATGGACTACGCGACTAGCTGTGCCTGTGAGATACAGTGAGTAAAGTGTTATTATTGTGTAAAGGTAATCTTAACCACACAATTATTGTAATAATGATGTGTTCGATAATGTAATGATGTTATTTCAAAAGTTGCAAGTTTCCCATTATTTACACCAGTGGGTAGACAGACTAAAATATAAAGCTCAATTTATCTGGTTTGCAGGTGACAAGGAGTTTAAGGGTCGTATGCAAGAACTTGTTTAAATGGAAGCTAAGTGGGCATTAGTATGGGTTTGCTTGCGTCATCTTAGGGTTAAAAGGTGGAGCGATATTGTGCTCAGGACCACACTATCTGTCCACTAAGTACTCAATAACGTTCTTGCATACCACCCTAATGTTCGAATATTGGCTGGATCGTCTGGAGGTGGTATTTCCTATATGGTTTATCGCTCTCTCTCCACACAAATGTTGCTACACATTCTTTTTATTATACTTTCCTCGTCCCTACCCCTTTAGTGTAATTAAAATACGTACAGCCCGGACGGATAATAAGACGTTTATAAAAAGTAAGGAGTCGTTATAAATTCAGTTTAATATTAAATAATTAAAACACGTATGGGAAATAGTTTCTTTAACTAGTAAATTCACCATCAATATTATTAACAACGTAATCTAAGGAATAGGGTGACCTGGTGGTCTAGGGGTAAGGTGTCAGACTTCTGTGCTAGAGTCCGGGGTTCAATCCTTGGTCCCGGCACAGATTTATCTGATTGCCGATCCCTTCCTTCACCTCTGACAAGATGTGTATTAATCACAACTTGTGAATGTGAGGAATGCCAGGCTTCCACCGTGGTTCGGATTCCACGTTAAACTGTAGGTCCTCCCTTTCATCTCACAATCACCCTACCATTACACATTAGCGTAAGTGCGAATAACCCAAACGGGTAGTAAGACGTGGTGCTAATAATAATAATAATAATAATCTAAGGAATAGAGCTTGGAAGTGTGATTTAGAAGAAATGCATCCTAATTAACATCGAGAGGATACAGGAAAACCAGAGTGATACATTCCCTGTGGATAAACTACCTTTCGTTTACTACACTGAGATTCAAAACCCCCTACCTCTCCATAGCAGATAATTAAATCAATTATGAGCCTGATGTCTTTAACTGTGTAACCACAGTTTCAAATGTGAGAAATATATATTCACAACGTGATAATCATGAAACTCGTTAGTTGAACTAGTGTAATCTCTGAGGTTTTGTTCAGTATGTCTGCAGTATTGATACAATTTATCGTTTGTTTGTGGTCATTGTACATTCCGTAGTTAATGATTGTAAGACCTCCAATATAATCATTGGAGCACCCAGGGAGGTTAAGGAGGGTTAATCGGGTAGTATGGTTTTCGTCCCAATACCACAAACTGTTTTAATTAACGTTTAAAAAGTTCAACTATAATATAGAAAACTTAAAATGTGTCAAATTCATAGTATACATTTTAAGGCCCGGTTTAAAACTAAATAATATACATACACATTTTAATTGCCAGAAAATTTACAAATATATTAATAGCTTCATTGTATTGTAAACACCCCTGGCCTCCTTCATTCCCCTCTTCCAAAAAATGACAAGTTTATGGGCTTGCCACTGATTACAACTACTATTTTTTTTAATCGCATCATAATATCCGTTCGAGTAAACCGTAAATATATATTTTTGTCGTCTTGTCTTACTAACTGACCTCGTGGTGTGGTGGTTGGTACATCTAGTTATGATCCTAGGGGTCCCACGTTCGATTCTAAAAAGAGGAACTACCCCAACGGTTACCAAGGTTTGGTTAGCTGGGTTTAAGTTAGGTTTAATTGTTTCCACTGTTTCCACACCCTCATACTCACTATCACCATCATCTCATCCCATCGGGACATGGAAAGAGCCTCCACGGAAAGGATGAACGATTAGTACATTCAGACGTCCCCCGGGCAACGGTACATTAGTACTGACTAATTATTATTAATAATATTATTATTATTAGCACCGTGTCTTACTACCCGTTCGGGTTATACGCACTTACGCTAATGTGTAATGTTAGGGTGATTGTGAGATGAAATGGGGGACTTACAGTTTAACGTGGAATCCGAACCACGACGGAGGCCTGGCATTCCTCACATTCACAAGTTGTGATTAATACACATCTTGTCAGAGGTGAAGGAAGGGTTTGGCAATCAGATAAATCTGTGCCGGGACCAAGGATTGAACCCCGGAACCCCAGCACAGAAGTCCGACACCTTACCCCTAGACCGCCAGGTAACCTTACTGACTAATCTTTATACAAACTGGGCTACAAGTGATGTAGCCCAGATGAGCAATATTATATATCTCATACTGCCTTCTTCAGAGTATACACATATGTACTAGTTATGTTAATATGTTAGGGACGAGGAAACTTTAATTTAAATAAAGTGTACCCGAATTTTCGGGAAGAGAGCGTAAAAAATTATCTATGGAAAACAACCCTTAGTACACCCCAACCGGGATTTGAACCCAGATCTTTTCGTCAATATTAGTCCAGTCTATTACATGATTAAGGCCTTATATAATATGAGCTCCGATGCAGGTAATTACTTTAGTGTTAATTCAAATTATGAAATACATATTTCTCATTCCGTTTTATTAAAGTATTTGAATATTAGTATTCCGGAATGCTGTTTTTGCATCGATTCTAAAAATAATATTTTTTTATTTATCTAAGATAATTAGGCTATCAATATTGACAAACAGTGACCTAAATATACAACTAAGCTTAAACTAAATTAACATCTACTGTCCTATTTGACCACTAAAGGGTGGACCTTGAACTTTCCGTGTGTTTGCTTCACTAGGTTAAGTCGTGCCCAGATAACCTCATAGCTGCAAACGCTATCAATAAGAGAAAACAAAAATATAACTAACAAGTAATGACCTTAAATGTTAACTCGGTAAATAGAAAGATCAACTTCCTTTTTTTTACTAAATAAATAAATATAGATAGTAAAAAATGTAGTATATTTCATATACATCAGCATAGCTCTACAGTATTAATATTAAACTTTGTAAGTTTGACATTTTAAAAATAAAATACACTTATTTTTTTATTTAAAACCAAATAAATCATGTCTGGTGACGTTTAGTGACCTCATTCTGCAATTAAAGATAACGTTGGTCAATCTAGAAGACGTCCTTCTCTATTCCAAGAAAACGAATTCGAAGAATAATTATTTTGTCATCTAGAAATTTCCGTGAAAGTTATAAGTCGAGTCACATATTAAAAAACAAAACCATAAATACAAGTAATTATATTCATGGAAATCCCCACATTTCTACGGTAGCTTTTAATCTAAAAGTAAAAAAAACACACACACACACACACACAAGGTCATCAGGCAAGTGTTTTATAGCTCATTTAAATACACATATATGTGTATATAAATATACGAGTATATATGTTCACACTCTTTTGAATAAAAGAAACACAAATGCGAAAGGGGATTGGCAATCGTATTTGTTCCACGCCGCAAGTGAAGATTACATGTGTGTGTGTGTGTGTGTGTGTGTATTTGCGAGTTGTGATAAACTTGTTTACGTGCTAGACTGATTTGGTAAAGCTATCACCCGTCAAGTAGAAGTGATTCGCCTGTCGGTTGTTGTGTGAATTTTTTTTATTTATATAAAAAAAAAACAATCAAAAGATATGTGGAGTATAAACTGATTGGAAACATGTTCTTTACTTTGTAGTTAAGTTGAAGACAGTCTCGTATTTTTCTTTAAAGAAATCTTAGTTGGTTATATTGATTTAAAAATAAAATGAATTTCTTATTAAATTTGTTCATTTTTTCTATTATATCAAGTGGGGTTATTCAAGTGAATCATGGCAGAAGGTTATTTCGCGTCGGACTGGGTGACATCCTAGGTAGATTGCTGCCGGGTCACAGAGAAGAAAAGCCTGAGTTGACTACTCAGCGTGCTCCGGATACCTCTTTCAACTTCTCGTCTCCTGATACACCTTTAGAGGAGCAACCCCCCACGCCTATGACGGTGGAGAATTCAACCCAAGCCGATGGCAGGGCGGTGATCAACGCCCCTATAAACTGCCCTTCCGGTCAACGGTTCGTTGCCGGCCGATGTAGGTCAAATATCGGGTGAAATTAAGAGCAGATTTCTTATAACTAACAGGTAATAATAATAATTAAATGTATATATTATTTGAAATATTTGAGTTGCACTTTCTAAGCCGACTGAATATATCTGAACACGACTTACAAGCTAACTTAAATCTAGAATAAACACAATATTCAGCCGCCCAGCCGTTAATTAATCATTGTGACAGGAGAAACACACGTTTCACAAATCTTATATTTTTGGTCATGACGGGAATCGAAGTTGGTGCCCTGAGCTCAGTTGGCAGACATTCTACCAAATGAGTTAATGAGTCTGGCGATAATTATATAATACTATTTATTATTTAAAAAATAATACACGAGTTTATGTGTTCCACATTCTACTACTCGCCCAGATTATTCGTAAAGAAGAGGAAGTTAAAATTTAAGTGAAATGTATCGTCCTTTTCATGGAGGGGGAGCGGGAAGCAATTTAAGAGAAAAAATCACCTCAGTAAAACCAGCTGGTGTTTGATCTCTGAACTTCTTGTCGCGGGTAAACCAGGAAAGCTGAGACCAACGTCTTAGTCCACGTATTCATTGGTAATGTTAGGGAAATTATTAAACAATATTTAAAAATGTGTTATTTGTACTTTCAATATGAGGGCTTCCAATAACTTCGTCTTTGGGGTAAGGATGCGGAGGTTTTTTTTTAAAGGAACTGCACCCTCAATAACATGAAATTAGAGGGAAAAAAACATTTCCGCTATACTCGGAGTTGTCGAACTAGGTGGTCTTGTTGTAAAGTGTTCGCCTCAAAACCCGATGTTTGTGGGTTCACACCCAGCTGGGATCACCGTAGCACAACTTTCTCCTTTGGAGGAAAAGTAGAGCCATAGGTCCCAAGTCGATTGTGGTTTGTAAAAGAACCCTGGAAGGTATGTGAAAATAACTCTACCGCCTAAAATTGGTTGACTCTTTCACTCTCGCTCATATAAATTCTCGTGTGCTGATATAATCAGTCTGTTCATAAAGTGCAGGTAAGATACCTAAAATAAACGAAAAAAATAACATTAGTCAAGTCTTTCTTTGCCAATATTGAGAAATAATAATAATAATAATAATAATAATAATACTGTTTAAAAATTCTAACACTAATTAATAAGCAAAATAAAACTAATATCAATTACCTAATCCATCACTAACTAGCCTTTAAAGAGAATGTGAAAACACTAAGTTGAAAATCTTCCCTAAGGCATTTGGTACGAATCAAACTCAAGATGTTTCAGATCAAAGTCAGGTCAAGCAATACCACCCTGAGATCAAAATCTGTGGGTTAGTCCACCATCACATACAGAAAACTCACTTTCACATTGTCATATTTATCTAGTTTAAAGAGAACAAAAAGGTACAATAATTTTCAAAAAGAATTTTAACCTAAAAGTGAATAACTTTATTGTGAACGTTACGCAGCTTCTGTGACACTCTTTAAGAATGGCCAATTATTTAGAGAGCAACAGGGAGAAAGACTCCCACCGTGAGTGTCTTGATGTAGACTAGATTGATGGTGATGAGGAGGTCATGGTTCATATCTTGAATAGATTCCTTTAGTTTTTTTTTAATATGTTTATCACTGTGTTTTTACTATCAATTCTTAAAACATTTCCTTAAATCTACTTAACTCATCACCACCCCTTGGATTAAGTAATTAATAGCCCACTTAGATGGCCACATGGTCTAAAGCGTCACTCTCGCAGTAGACTGGACAGCCGCTTACGGGAATATCGGGGTTCAAATCCCGTTCAGATGTATCGAAGGGTTTTTTTCCTACATGATTTTTCACTCTACCTCCATACAAATGTAGGGTACACTTCCTACAGATTCAACCTCCCTCATCCACAATAAATTAGAGTTATTAGTACACAGGCGTGTAGCCCAAACGAAGTGAGACGGGGTGCAAAAAAAAAAAAGTTAGTAAAATAATTGGTAGTTGACTGTTGCTTATGAAAAAATTAAACATTTCAATTGATAATTTTACTTTCTCATCTAAAGAGAAAGGATTGTAATTGTGAGAAATTTCTATATCGAGATTATGATGAATCTTTACATTTTGTGTGCCCCCAAACCCAAAATAATGGATATTACGATATTCTCTCTGTCTCCATGTCTGTCTGTCTGTCTGTCTGTCTGTCTGTCCCTGGCCACAGATCGGAATCGGTTCAGTATATTTTGTTCAAATTTGATATTTAGATGTTATATAGCTAAACCAGAAGTAATTTTTTGATTTTGACTCTAGCCCTTAATTTAAGGATAGCTTATTGATGAGCTTATTTTAATTCCACATTTTTTGAAAATGTCAGTAACAATTTTGTTTGAAATATTTAAATTATCTAGAAAGTTTTTGACCTCACAAATAACATTGTATATCTACTTGGTTTTCAGGCAAAAATTAGTTAAAGGGCATTTACTGAAGAAAGATTTCTGAAGATTCGAAATATTTCGGAAATGGCTTTAAAGATTTTGTTTAAAATGTATATCTGGGAAGCGTTTGCCATTATAGATAAAACTATTTACTTGTTTATCGGTAAGCAATTTTTTAAGGGTAGTTTACTGATTCTTTTAAAATCTTTAATATTAAAAAAAAAGGCTCTACTGATTTGGCTATAAATATAATTCTGGAATGTTTTTATTACTATAAATAAATGTATGTATTTGTTTTTCCTAAAATAATTGATGTAATATTAGTTTACTAATGATTGATATAAATGAAAAATTTCATTTATTATAAAATTGCTATAAATTAGTACTTTGGAATTGGTTTTCATGATAAATAAGATTTTTTTTTACAAATTTATAAAATTTGTGGATAATTTAAAAACAACCTTATTTCTTAAAATTTGAAATTTTTTAAAAGATGATTCAAACAATTTTGATGGAAAATTATATTTGTAGAGTATCTATTATGATTAACAAGACGATGTGCTGTTTTTTCTAAGACAAGGTTTCTTAAGGGTAGCTTACTAGAAAACCCTCTTTTAAAAGTTTTGTTCCAAAATGTATACACTCTATGAGAAAGTTTGTACAGTTGTGTCTTACCATATATTTGGTTCTTAAAATTAGTACCCACCTCCGTGGCGTAGTTAGCTAACACGATAGTTTCGTGTTGAGCTAGACTGCTGAGGACGGGAAGATTAAGGTTCAAATCTCGCTCGAGTGAACTGGGGTGGTTTTCCATTCTCTATCCACGAAAATGCGGGTTTACTTCTTCTATATTCAATCTTCCCAATGCCTAACCCATTTGCGTAATTAGTACTTAGGTGTATAACCCCAACAGTTAGTAAGAAGCGGTGCTAAGTATTATTATTATTATTATTATTATTATTATTATTATTATTATTATTATAATTAAGTATTTAAATCAGTGTTTGCTTATTTTTTTTACCAATGTGCACCCTAGTACCCCAAGACCGTACTTATAGCTTTGGAGGTAACCGGGGTTGTAAAAAATTAGTCATTAACATTAAAAAAAAATTTTCTTACAAAAATTAAATGTTAAAAGCTCAACGTTGAATATATTATATACATAAGGGAAAATTGTCATCACAATAAGTTAAAATAGTTTGGAACCAAAATTGTTTGAAATTTTTTGTTTGTTTTTAGTTAATTTTTATAAGAACTATTAATAATGTTAAAACAGTTAAAATTAAAGAAATAAATATTCATAAGTTTTCTGTTAAAAATGAAAAGTTGAAATATTTTGTGCCACACGTGCCATAAGTAATTTTTGTCAGAAATAAATATAAACAATGATATAGTAATCTGTATTTATTTTTTAAGATGACCATGACTGCAATATGTAGAGCCAAAGAGGATTTTTTTATATTGAAACAGCTTGTGAAGGCCCTGGGATGAAAGTAGGAGGGGTGGCCCCTGTCACTCTTCTTTAAATTTGGGCCTGCCCAAGCGCTGTACTGCTTATATATAGAAAATATAAATAAATACTGGGTATCTTGTAAAATATAAATTTTAATTCAAAATTTAAACACGCTTAAATTATAAACAAACAAATTCTTTGGCGGGAAAAAGAAAGCTTATACATAATGTCCACTAACGCACATCAAAGTCTGCGTCAATTTATTACAAATACTTAAATTATCAAAATGTAGTTTAAAATTAATAAAACTCGATGATACGTCACGAGTCCTCTGAAATACTTCCTTTGGGATAAGCGTACCTCAATTTGGGAATATTAGCCTTAGATATTAATAATGCTGTTTATTTGCTCATTAATTATTACAACAAAAAATTAGTTCTTTTGTAAAATTACTTGTTAATCTTTATCTTAAAAAATTAATGTTTTATTTTACAGATGAAAGCTACTTCTCTCCAGGTTCGGCGAAGATGATTGTGACGTCAACATATCCCGGGAAACTTTTGATTTTTCATAATTTATAAGATAAAGCTGTTTTGGATACGAATTATGAACTGTGATAACTTGATTATTTATAATATATTAATACTAAGAATAAAAATATTATATTTAAAAATTATAAATTATCTAAAAATGTGTTATAGTATTTATGACATTCGGTGTTAAACATTGTTTGTTTTTTATTTAAATGTGTTAATTGTGTCACCATTACAAAACACAACTATAAAATATAAACTGAAAGTGTAATGTACATATCTTTTTCTTTTCCATCCAATGCGAGCATTTTACTAAACATTTTACTGTAGATAACAATTTAATCATTTAAAAATAATGAATACCATTACGATATTTAAAACTAATTATGAAACTTTCGTAAACATGTGTCTATCATGTCAAAGTTTGCTAACCTTACCAACCCGTGATTAAAAAAATATATATTTATAGCAAAAACCACACAAGATATCAGTACTAATAGTGCGAAACGAGATATTAATTTTGTAGAATTGTAAATATTAAAAAGTAAAAAAAAATAAAAATAATCAGTCAAGTTAGTTTTTTGATGAGACACGTTTGAGTGAAACATATCCAAAGAGATCAATGGAATAATAGTTTCAGTTGAGATACAAATATAACGGTTTCATATATTTTATTTAGAAAATGGCGAAGTTTCTTTCGATCGTGTTAGCTAAATTAATTCTTTTCTCTTTTCAATTCCGAAGTGATTTAAATGTGTTTGGATTTATCTTGCCACAATCTTACGGCTACATTCCTTACATGTCCAGAGGCTATTACTACCCAAGTTACGATTATTATTCATATCAAGACAGTTACTGCTGTGACGAACAGGAAGTAATAGTTTACGAAGACGTTATCTGTGATCCCGACACCTTAGTCATCAAAGATGAATCAACCGCAAAACCAGAAGTGAAATTTACACCTGATATTAACGATGAAAAACAATTCCCGCCATTACCAGAAGCAGGAGGACAAGAAATCGGATTCGGAGTAAAAAGTACTGAAGTGAATAAAGTTCAAGATTTTGACAGGCAGATATTTGAAGATAGATATGTGGATTCTAATAATGTAGAAGATAATGTAACTACTGAGAGCCAAGGAGATAATGTGAATGATATTATCACAGATAGTTCAGTCGTGTCACATACACCAAGCGTTTCCACGTCCGTAGAAGAAAGTGATAATGATACAGATTATGATGTATATTCTGTTGATGAATTTATCGAGGACAATGAAGTGATCGATACGAGATCGAAATCAGAATCCAATTTTTGGGGTTGGTGATAAAATATTGGAACGTAAGACTATACACTTTTGTACTAGCTAAGGTATTAAACAATATCTAATTAAGGTAGGAGTGTAGGAAACGCGAGTCAAGGGCAGTATATTTACAGTTTAAATATAAAAATGTTTGTTTGGACAAAATTATTCAAATATGACTCCAGTACAAACATAGAGTTTAATTTTCTTCACAGTTGGGGAACACAAAAGTTCTTGAATATCTGTCAAGGATGTCTTGGAATTTAAAGGAAACTTTTCCTCTTCATTTAAAAAAAAAAGTTTGTCATTTAGTCTCGCTGTACTAATTACAGATATTCAACAACTGTTGATATCATCGTGTGTAGAAAATTAAACTCTATGTTTCTACTAGAGAACTATTTTATTTTTTTGCCCAAAACATATTTTGTTATAAAAACGGCAAAACACTGACCTTAACTCGAATTCGCTAAATCCCCACCTTAATGGATAGAATACGTTTGATATAGTGCTATACGTATTTTGTTGATGTTTATTAAATAAATTTCATATGTAACCTATAAAATACTAAATATACACTAAATATGGTCGATAAGTAGACATATTTTGACAATTACAAGTTTTAATATTTAAAATATTTTGTTATTTTAGAATTATACACTGTTAGTGTGTTTTTAACCTCGTTCATGCCTGTGCTATTTTTTGCTATAACATTATTTAGAACGAAACTTTTACTTTAAATAAAAAATGAATAAAAATAGAATCAATTTAGTTCATTTTCACTTTATACACTCGTAATAGCTGAGAAAAATATACTTTTTTTTCAAACAAAGCCTAACCTTCCATGTGCATATTAATTGAAGGTAAAATTTCGTTCGGATAATATTAAAATCAACCTGTCGTAAACAGTCCTCAAACATAGTGATTAGATGAAGTTGTATAGATTATATTTTATTACAAAATTTCGCTTCCTATAGTAGCTTATGTTTATTTTACGGTGTCTGATAAACCTTACTCAAGAATATATTTATATTTATTTTTTAACTGATATTGAATATTTATCATTTATGCTAGGACATAAACTACTATCTCAAGTGTTATACCGATAGTTTATTACTTTAATACAAATCAAAAATATGCTGTATTTGACTAACAAGAATATTAGTTCCTAATATAAAATAATTGTCACCAATGCCAATAGATTTTCTTACGATTGAAATTTTATGTTAATTTATTTCACTTGATTTTAGAAAACCAAGATTACCATGCATTTCATTATTCAAACAAAAGTTTAAATATATTATATTCGAAGGTATTCTAGGCTGGGAGAGCTTTTTAGCATATTAGCATCTACATAAAATTAGCAGAAATTATTCTAGATTAAACATATTATTTTCTAATCTATTTTAACCCGCATCAGTGGTCATATTGTCTGCGGCAGTGTTTTACAAGTCGAGAATCGCCACCCAGGTCCAGGCCATGAAGAACAGATGATGGACAGTAGAAAATCTAACAAATGAAGACACTAGTATGGAACAGACTTGAAGTGTTGAAGGGAACCTTATAAACTGTCACAAGCTAAATTCTAGGGTGTCTTTTTTTTTTCATTTTAAATGGATGAAACTAAAGAAATTCGCAGACAATGCAAATTTTCTGTGTTTCCTAAGATATGATCATAAAACACTAAATTCATTAGGAATATGTCTTTTTCAAAGCACTTACAATAATAAAAATGGATTTAAAAAAATATAATTAGTGATTATATATTTCAAATTGGCATTGAACGGAAACAAATGTAGGTTTAATGTGGGGTAGAAGGGGGCGTTAGAAAATGCCAGTGGTTTTGCAGATTTATGGCCAAAAAAAAAATTCTTTTTTTGCCAAAATAAATAGAATATTGCTCCAGTAAAACATGAGGTTTTATTTTATTCACATGTTGATATCAACAATTGTTGAATATCTGTCATGATCATACAGCATTAGATGATCAACTTTTTAAATGATGAGAAAAAGTTGTTATTAAATTCCAGGAAACCTTTGACAAATATTCAACAATTGTTGATATCATCATGAATAAAAAAAATTAAACCCTGTGTTTCTACTAGGGCAATATCTGATTTATTTGTACAAAACAAAGTTTTGTTATAAACACTGGAAAAAAATACTGGTCTTTTGTCACGCCCCCCCTTCCTCTACTGCTGGCGATTGTACAATCTGGTTTCGAACTATGGTTTGGAGTACTAAGGGGGGTTCTAAAGACGGTATTCATCCACGATCGTCGATCATGTAGTGGGGAAGAACACTTTCTTCTCAGAGCACTGACCTGAAAACGATGTAGAATTACGTCAAAACTAGTCGTCAAATGGTACAGTCTTACAACTTAAGAAGAAAGAGATTACTACTAGAATCTGCATTCAGTAAATTCCAACCGTTTCAATTTTTTAAATTTTTTTCCCCCCATTTTGCAATAACTTCTTAGTAAATCTAACTCCTTAGTCTTTCGGTTTCAATTAAATATGTTAAATAAAATACATCATCATTAGTGATAAATACTAAATACTAAGTGAATAACATTAATTGTATTTACAATAATAAATTATTTGTCTGAACATTTTTTTTAGCACCGCGTATTACTACCCGTTTGGGTCATACACCTATGCACTAATTACACTAACGGGTTATGTATCATGAAGGTTTAATTGAGATGAAGTGTACCTACATTTGAGTGAAGGGAAAGTGGAAAACCATTTAGGTAAAACCACCCTCAGTGCACCCAACCCGGATTGAACCTTTATCTCCCCATCTTCGGTAATCTAGTCCAACACGAAAGTAGCGCGTTAGACCACACGGTCACTGAAGCGGGTCTGACCCATTGTTCATGAGCCTAATAATGTCAATTTTTAAATGTTTGTCTTTTGTTACAAAGGATCTTTTATTAAAAAATGTCGTCCATAATTTTTATTATATAAAACTAATGTTTCATATACATTTTACAGACTTGTTTAATATGTAATACAATTATTTGTATTTTTAATTTTTAAAATCTTTTCATTACACACTGATTGATTCATAAATAAATTATTGTGTATATGATTTCCCACTCTCTCTTCTCTCCACGCAAACGCGGGTACATTCCTCTAAATTTAACCTTCCTCATCCATGTACCAGTGGTGTCAATATGTAGATAGCCTGAACGGGTATTAAGACTCAGTGTATACAAAAATCAACCAAAAAAAACCCACATTCTTATCGCAGATGTGAATGTCCTATCATTGACCTTCATTTGACCTTTTATCAATAAAATCATACTGAATGGAAAATGTTCACATCAAGTTCAGTTTTCAGCACACGATATTGTTCAGGCCGATTATTCTTTACGTGAAGAACTGTAATAACTTTAGTAGGGCTGTCATAAATTTATTATAAAAAAAATGAGCAACAGAAAGTTAATCTTTTCTCATCAGTATGTATTAACAGTCTTCACTATCTTGTTGATATTTCTCACCACAAGGTCTAAATCCTATGTTATACCGTCACCATTTGGTTATCCGCCTTACATGGGGGCAAACTTTTACGGTAATTATTTTGATTATGATTATTTCAGCTACACAGACACTTGTTGCGAGGAGATTCCGATATTATTTCCTGTGTATGACATTGTTGAATGTCCCCCGATACTTTATCCTCCGTTTATAGAAGTTACAGCTGACTCAATCGAACAAACAGACATTCCAAGTGTACCAACCACCTACAGCAGTATAACGGATAATTTTTCAACAACCACG
Organism: Timema genevievae; assembly: GCA_902155825.1. Lineage (NCBI taxonomy): Eukaryota > Metazoa > Arthropoda > Insecta > Phasmatodea > Timematidae > Timema > Timema genevievae. The sequence continues at coordinate 9,529 of CABFWO010005629.1, read as the reverse complement.
CTGGAAACTACATCCGAGGTACCTGTGACGACTGTTACTTCTACTGAAGAAACTACAACAAATGTCCTCCAAATAAGTTCTATGGAAAATACGTCGGGAACTACTTCCGAGTTACCTGTGACAACTGTTACTTCTACTGAAGAAACTATGACAGATGTCTTCCAATCAAGTTCTACTGAATATGTCATAGATACAACGTCATGGAGCCCACATTCTCATCCGACAATCCCTGAAGATGTTTATCAAACAACTACAGTTCCTGAGGCTACTGAATCAACGTCAAAATTTGAATTAAATGTTGATTACCAGTGAAGGAAAACAGCAGCTGACAGACAGGTATTTTAGTTTTTTTTTTAGCACCACGTTTTACTACCCTCTCGTATTATGCGCTTATGTATTAATTACATAAATGTGTTAAGGATTAATAAGATTGAATTAAGAGGAAATATTCTCGCATTTTCGTGGAGAGAGAGAGTAAAACTGTTTAGGTCAAACCACTCTCAGTATACCAGACAGAGAACGAACTCTGATCTCCCCGTCTTCGGCATTCTAATATAATGCAATAGTAACGCCTTAGAACATGTGGTCACCGATTCTGGTTATTTTTAGCTATGTTTCCCATAGTATACCAGATGAATTATTTAGTTTAGACAGCTAAATATCACTTAAAACGTAGCATTTAAAAGTGTTTCGAACAAAAGTTTTTTATTTTTGAGAGGGAAAGAGAATAGCAATGGTAATTTTTTGATTTGCTGGACATCTTCAATGTTATTTCAAGATTAACTTTAAAACAAATTACAACCTCTAATTTCTTAACGGCATTTTATTCTTCACAAAAAAAAAAACTTTTTATGTGACATACATTTTTCAAGATATTTAATTTAAATTTTTTATATTAATTTTTATTCAAGAACTTTTTAAATGATGTTATTCTTTATTACGTTAAATGCAATAATATTTATTAAACCAGTTTAATAAATGTTCAAATGTAACAAAAAGTTCTTGAATAAAAATTGTTATCAAAAATCTAAACTAAAATATCTTGAAAAATTGATGAAAAATACATTTTTTTTTCATAAACTAGTTTTTTGTATATAATAAAATTCCGTTATAAAAATTATTGGTTTTAATTTAAACAAATTGACCTCAATATAACTTTGAAGACGTCCACCAAATAAAAAATAATTAGTTCTGTTCTTATTCATACTAAAAAAAACTTTTGTTCGATGCAATTCTTTCTAAAATGCTTCATTTTCGGGATATTCTGGTGTCGCAGCCTAAATGCCTCACCCAGCTGTACATATATCTAACCACTGTAGCAGAGATTAGGAATTTATAATTTAGGAAAAATAGGTCTGTGTCAGCAATTGCGTGGGGAGAGTGTGAGAAACTATTAAGGTCAAAACACCCTCGGAAAACCAATACGATATTAGTTTCCCAATCTTCTCATCACCGGCAAACCAGTTTATTGCAAAAGTGACACCTTACACCATGTGACCACAGATGCTTCCTTGTATCCAGAAGGCTACCATTTACATTTATAATAAGATCTGGTATAAACCCACTTTGTTCGTTTATGAATAATTTAATGTTCGTATATTGGCTCAGTTCAATTTTTTGATAGTATAATTTCAAGCGCGTGTAAGATGTTTAATATTAAAGGAATGCTAGTTTCTAAAGTGTATGGTATAAATATATATAAAAACAGTAGATCACCGATAATTTGGACGTCCAAAATCCAGTTCAACAAGAAAAAAATTATTTATAAAATTAACCACAGTGGTATCAATATATGTAAATTGATATCATGTCTTTCTATCCGTTTGGGTTATACACTTATTTACAAGTTACACTAATGGTTTTAGGGATTGAGAAGGCTATATTTAGAGTAGATGTACCCGAATTTTCGTGGAGGGAGCGTGGGAAAAATTGTGAAAAACCACCCTCAATACACCAGACCGAGATTCGAACCTTGATCTCCCAATCAGCGGCAGTCTAGTCTACTGCGAGAATAGCGCATTAGACCACGCGGTCACCGAAGCGGGTTGGTGTCAATATTCGAGATTCTATCAGAGCGGGAAACGAAGACTAGCACATACGTGTCATTGGAGACGCTTTTCGTCGTTAGATTTTTGCCTTATTACATTCCTTCAGAATGTGTGATATTTAGTAAAACAAAAAAGTGTAAGTTCATTTTTTAGACAAAGTGAAAATGTTTCTACATTAACACAGAGTTTTCGTAAGTATCCCATCTATGCATATTTTTGGTATAGGTACTGTATTTTTGAAAATATGGACAGACTGATAATTTCAGACTGGGTCAATCTCCAATTAGTTCGATTTATCGAAGCTCTACTCTATACACTGAAGTGGGTACATACATATCTATCTATACAAGTTGGCTCTAAGTTTGAAAAACTGCACATACTTAATTCTATTCAATCATGTGCGCGTTACAATAAACGAACACGACCCCAACTGAAAGCCATCGAACAAAAGTGTAATTTCCTTCTAACGAGTGTGTATCACTTATATTGCAGTATCGTTGATGTAAATTACATTTAGAGTGGCCATATCGTAGCATCGTATCGATACTGTACCGTGACAGTACCGCTGATTTAAATACGGCCTAAGTGCTCCGCTACAAGGTAGATTATTGATATGAGTTGAACACGTTTAGAAATCCCACATCATTTAAGAAATTGTTTGATATTTTAAAATATACTTTTCAACAAAATGTAGGTGAAAATTATCAGCAGTTTTCTGACCAGTTAAAAAGTTAAAAATTATAGTTTACAGTTAAATAAAAACTAAACGATGTTCATGGGAAAATTTGTACTTATGAGATTAAAGCAAAAGCTCATAAACCCAGATTTAGCCTTCTTCTATAAAATAATATAATGTTTTTATAAATTCCCAAGATAATATTATAATGTGGGATTGTTTTATGGGGTCTTATGTGAGCTATTACACATTTTAAATTTTTTTAAAACTTTAAATTTAAACTTTTTAGCTAGTCAGACCTTTCACCTAAATTTAAGTAAAAACAACTAAAACAAATTTTCAAACCACTTGATTAAATAAACGTCTGCATCGTTCTTCAGTGTTCTCCAATGTAGAGCTCTTAACGAATATATCCTCTGGGAGACAGTGGTCGCACAATTTTTAGCAAACAATTTGCATCCCTAATTGCCACTATTTGTATGGATTTCGTGTCCGTTAGCAATTTTTCCCCCCTCCCTTTACCCTCAAGCGCCCTCACGCGTCCCTAGAAAGTATTTATGTCTTTGGGTGAATAATATATAATAAATAGACTATAAAAGTGACACTTCCCATAACCCAGCTACCCACGTGGGTGGCCACGTGGTCTAACGTGGTCTACTCTCACAGTAGACTAGACTGACAATGATGGGGGAATCGAAGTTCGAATCTTTGTCTGGTGTTCTGAGGGTGGTTTTCCTAAATGGTATTCCGCTCTCCCTCCACGTAAATGCGGGTACACTTCATCTAAATATAACCTTCTTAGTCTATAAAACCTTTAGAGTAAATAGTAATACTTAACATCGCGTCTTACTACCCGTTCGGGTTATACGCTTAAGTACTAATTACACTAATGGGTTAGAAATTGGGAAGGTTGAGTTTAGAGAAAGTGAACCCGCATTTGCGTGGAGGGAGAGTGGAAAACCATCTAGGAAAAACCACCCTCAGTTCACCCGACCGATATTCGAACCTCGATCTCCCCGTCCTCGGCAGTCAAGCTCAACACGACTAGCGCGTTAGCCAACTACGCCACCGAGGCGGGTGCGTAAATAGTACATAGGCGTATAACCCAAACAGGTAATACGAGATGGTTAAAATAAAGAACTAGGCCCGTCTACTGCTTTTTAGACCGCAGGCCGCCACTGTGAAATCTACCAGAATACCGGAATACTTTCATCTCTATATGCGAGATGCAGTAAAACTCCACTTACATTCATGTGTTGAAGTTATCATTGGCCTATGTTAGTGTGACTGTAGACAAAGTTCAATCCGGGGGTCATGGGTGAGTGTGCGTCATAGGTTGATCATGCTTGGACCTAGTGTTTTGTTCGTCGTTGTACAGCGATAGCTTCCAACGCAGGCACTGATTAATTTTCGTCTGTTCCGAGAGATTCACTAACATCATTTCGTAATCTCTTGTCGATTTTGAACTATCGGCAGACAAAAACTAATTAAAAAAATAATCGTATACAGTTTTTCACAATTAAGAGAAAAAGTTTTTTTATTAATGTGTGTGTTTTATAAAACTTAAAATACGATTGCGTAACTTTGCTAATACTTCGTGATTTCTACTTTAATATTCTTAATTCATTACAATTACAACATAAGCTTTGCGTCAGTGAGTGACCATCTGTTGCGAATAAAAACTGAAATGGGGTTCAACATGTACGTTGTCCTCTATTTTACGATTGCGGAGGTAATTTTTATTGGAGGTTTACCGTTATCGGATAAAAATGCGGAGGAGCAGTTTGTGTTAGAACATCTTTACGACGACGACGCTTTTGGGGATTACATAGGGGATGAAAGAGGACCTATCCTAAATAACAATTGCTTCGACTGCATCGATTACGACGATCTCATAACGGACGGTGACCTTGAAGATATCAGGGATGATGACAACGCCCTGGACAACGAACTTCCGGTTTTAATATCCCCACCCTCAAAAGACCAGAACACTTTCGGGGCGGACGGGGGTAGTGACGATGTGGACGTGCATTCTTTGAAGTCATACCCGGAAAGGTTTTTCGATCTCGGCGACGGCTGTTGTAACGGTATTGGCGAGAACGAGAATCTACTGGACGATAGTCTGCAAGATGGAATGCTAATCTTCGGGTTCGGGCCGATGTCAGAGGATGACAAAAAAGGTTCGGATCATGCGACGGGGATTAAGACTGATGAGGAGCCTTTAGTGCTACCCGGAAGGGTATTCATGGAGGATCAAAATACCTCCGTAGAGGACGAGTCAGAATTTATTGACTGGATGAGTCCGACTTTGGACGAGAATTCGGATGATTATGTATTTTACGATCTTGGTAAGTTTTTGATAAACAATTATTTATATCTAACGTTTAAAATAACTAAACCGCAATATAGAATAATCAATTCTTTAAATAAAGGTATATTTTTTTGCTGAGAAAAATAAATTGTACGATATAATCGACCGTACATTCGCAAGTACTTTGCAATATAGTTTGAAAATATAAATTCAAAAATTGCTCAAAAGTAAACTACTCTTAGATTAATTTTTCACCAAAAAACATGTTAAACACTCCCTGGTATCCTATTTGAATAATATTGTTAGGTACATTTCAGAAAAATTTTGAAAACCTTCTCTTAATTTTAGAGCTAGAGTTAAAATAAAGATTTTACCTTGAGGTATGACCATCAACACCTATATATGATAAACATACTTTTTTCCAGCCGATGCGAATCCAAGATTTTAAATTTGGAATTAAATTCGAATATTTGCTTACTAACTTGAATCCGACACGAGTATTTTAAAATGAAGATGGTTTAAATCCAATCCAAATCGAATATTTATTAATTGAAATGTTTCGAATATAATATTTCATAATGAGATAAAAGGCTAGATTAGGTATATAATTTTATCTGAGGCCAATAAAAAAAAATAAGATCCATAAATTGTGTCTAAATAATAACTAGATTTTAAATATGGAGAGCATTTCATAAGTTTATATGACTAAGTCCAATAACGGAAAATACGCTAAGTCCAATAATGTAAACTACGCTAACTTATTAAATAAGTTAAATTATTCAAGTGTTTGACTCTTAAGTTCGAATTTTGAATTACATTTAATTGAATCAGAGTCTAGGATCAATTTGGATTTTAAATTTTAAGTCCAATACTTATTTTAAAAATATTAACATTTGGAATTTCAAGTTATATATTAATAATCAAACAATTAAAATATAGTTTCTACTTGTATTTAATATTACTAATTAGATTTTTCTCATTTTATATCATATGTTGTTAAGATTTTGTTCCAGCCTGTTTTGTTTAACACAACTGATAGGATTTATTCTCTCTCTCTCTAGTGGATTGTGTGTGTGTGTGTATGTTTGTATACATTTGTATATTTGTGTAAGTATACGTGTGTATCATATATATTTTAGACATAGCTCCAGCCGGTTATTTTTATTATAAATGATTGGCAGTGTCTATCTTTCCTTTTCATTATAATTTCACAAAACAGTTTTATTGTATTCATTTAGAATTAATTTATAAGGAAATTTATGTTTTAATTAGTACGTTGCGTCACTCTTATTTTGCCACTAATCAACTCATCTATTTTTTAAGCACTCTTCATAACTTCTAATTTTTCACTTTATAATATTTAAAAAAAATACATTATTAATAATATAGAATAATTATGAAGTAGTTAAAATACCTGTATAAAAATTCTGATGTAAAAATCATAGTCCCTGAGCGAGTAAATGCTCTTCGGATTACATACATACAAACTTTTAAATAAAAAAAATATATTACGAATCCTAACAATATTCAAATTCGGACTCAAAATTACTAAGCTTGGAACGGGATTAATATTTCCCTTATTACTTATATTACTACCCTTCTGGGCTAGCAGCTTTTTACATTAGTGTAGTAGGTATGAGAAGAGTGTAACTTAGAGGGAGTGTACTCTTATTTGCCTAGAAAGAGGGTGGGAAAATATATAAAAAAGCGCTCCATAACACAGGCCTGGAATCGGATACTTAACCTTTTGGTTCATCCCAAACAACTGTGCAAGTTTAAATATTGAAATATAATCTAAAATAATATAACAATATGTTAATAGAATTATAGTGTCAACAGTAAAAAAAAACAATCAATTTATTTATTGTTAAAATTTATTTCTGAATGATTCTGATCACCAAAAGAGCATATTCAATATAATTTATAATCACGTCCTTAATATCCTTCATTTGAACTTCCTACACTCAATAGATATTTTCTAATATCGCCTTGTTAATGGCTTCACAAATTAAAATTCTTTGGGTCATCTAAGAAATGTCAAAAGATTATTCTACGTGAACTTTGAACTGATAAACAGACACAAGGCTAAACATTAAATCCTACATTAAACATGGCGGGTTTTTATAATTTACGATGTTTTTTTGTTGTTTATACAACGGCGCAGTAGCTATGCGCGTTAGAATGATTGCCAAATTGATAGCGAGTTAATTTTTCTCAAGCGTTGGTGATGTTTGTTTGAAATAAAGTGGTCCGTTAATAAATTAACAGTCTTAAAAACAAACTTTTTTTAAAGAGTATTTAATTTAAAGATATCACAAAAAAATTTGAATAAGGTTCCTTTAGTTTGTCCATAGTTTTCAATGACGCGGTTTTTCTAAGATGGATTCAAGCCAGTGGTGAGGTTTTAGATCGAGACAAACGATGAAACGTTATCACCTGATTTTATTAATTACGATGGTGATAGTAGGAGGTTTGGCGTGCAATGTAAAGACCCAACGTAAAACATCGAGGGCTGTCACTGGTGAAGACAATAGTTATCCAGATCCGAAGGAGCAAATAATAAGAGTGCCGAACAGGAGTACCCCCAAGCCTCCATCTTGTGATAAGGGGTCCAAAGCTGACGGTAGAGGAATTTGCAGGAAACAGTGGTGACATCTTCAGACGTCAGTTGGTAAGCTTACTGCACCACGTTGTACAGACTCATACATAAAGGATTGGCCAACATTCCATAATTAGAAATTAAAAAATTAACATGCTTACTTTACTGAAATAAATATTAAATTGCTTTACAAAATAAAAATCGTTACTAACATATTTTGTCACAGTGAAATCATTATAACATCCTTAAATTCATTTAAGTGGTAAATTAAAGTTTTCAGCCATTATTTTTAAGTTTATCCCATAATTATGTTTTTTTTTCTAAGCTTCGTAGTGAGAAAGGAAATCTATGTTATATCTTAGAGTCGAACCCACATTCATATGGTAATTTTTTTCTCGATCATCAAGTGTTTAAAAATATATTGTTAATTATTATTTTAGTATTTAATATTAAAATGATAATATTTCTAATTACAAAAATATTTTAAATAATCAATTTAGTTTATTTAAATCTTTTTTTTAGAAGTCAAATATATTAAATATACTAAATAAGTTATTAATTAAATACCTCATAGGTATAAAAAGATAAAATAAATAATCGTTCAACACCTACAAAAAGTCAATATTATGCAGTGGCTTCAAAACAAAAGTGGTTGTTTGATGAAAAGTGAAATAAAAAATGTCTAACTAAATAATTTAAAATAAACGTGGTTCCAATAATTACTTTAATTCAATTAATATATGTTGCTATCCAAAAGGGTGACCCAAATACTGAGTCTGTAATAGTGAACGTAGATTCAATATATTTATATATTGCAAAATGCAAAAATAAATCACTAAAATTACGTTGAAGAACAAATTACCATTGAAAATTTTAGAAAAGGATGTATCTATTTATCAAATTTTAAATCCGATATTTTCTCGAATCCTCAAATCTTGAATGTCCTTAAGGAATAGTGAGGTTCCAGGCTTTAAAATCACCATTCCTAGTTATATCAACGCAATAATCTGTCAGTCATTTTTTACTACCGGGATTGTATGTAATCAAGGGTTTGTATTTATTTAAACATAAAGATATACTCATCAAGCATATCTATTAAATAGATATGTAACCTTGATTCATAAATCTTTAAAATAAATAGTATTTTGAAGATTTATGAATTATAGAATTTCTAAACAAATCGATCAAATATTTGTACAATATAGGTTATTATTATTGGTGTAAATATTATAAAATCACTTAGGGTTTGAATTTTAGAGGGTCGTGCTCAAGAGTTCTTTCTGTTCTGGGGGAATTGGTGTTGTAGTAATTATAGTTTAAATATATACTAGTCTATACGTTGCTTATATCACAATGCCCAATATTTGTTCATGTAAACATAATAAGTACAAATCAGTAACATCGCGCAAGCCAGATACACTTTTTCAATAAATAAAGGTTTTTATTATTATTATTATTATTATTATTATTATTATTATTATTATTATGGATGGAGCAGAAACTTAGACTCTCATGGAGATAGAAAATAAACAATTGGAGAGCTTTTAAATGTGATGCTGGAGAAGACTTGAGAAGATCACGTGGACGGACAGGGTGACAAATAAAGAAGTCCTAAGGAGAGTGGGTGAAAAGAGAACCATTTTGGGTGCGACTCTTCGGTACAAAGCAAACTGGAACGAACACATCCATAGAGAGACCTGTCTTATGCGCTACGTCATAGGAGGGAGGGTTGAGGGAAAGAGGAGCTTAGGAAGAAGGAGAATTCAAATATTAGATGACTTTAAGGAAAGAAGAAAATTCTGGGAGATGAAATAAATGGTACGGCACACCGCACAGACTTTCTCTCCCTTTCTATAAACTCGTAAGATTTCTGAACGGAATAATGTACATTGTAT
>CABFWO010005628.1:0-36145 GCA_902155825.1 Timema genevievae | reverse complement strand
ATATATATATATATATATATATATATATATATATATAAGTAGTAAAAAATATGTATTTAAAAAAATCACTTTTATTGCAACCTGAAGCTTATTTAGTGTATTTGATTATTTTTATATGGTAAATGAATTTTTACATACGTAAATCAATGATCTTTTTATTACTCACCGTATTTTTTTCTAATGTTTGTAAGTCAAGTCAAACCTCCTCTCCTTATATACGAACTCTGCTCTGACTCTTTCATGGAAGTCTACTCCTTGCTTCAATTTAAAGAGCAGACTCTTTTCAATCGAAAGGAGTGCCCAACCAGAAAGTCTATTTCGTCCCATAATATTTCTGGAATATGTTTTTATTCTTTTCATTGTTGAAAATGATCTATTAACTGATGATGTTGTGGCCGGGATCGTTGCCACAAGTTCACACAGTTTTTTAAACTCATGTAATGCTTCATCTAGATTATTTTCACCGATATACTTAGCCATATCCAACACAGTTTTATTTTTTATTGCTTACCTTGAGTAAACCACGTTGAGTTCGGAACGCAATCTGCTTGTGTCAAAATATTTTGCACAATTTCCAATCAAAGAATTTATTTGTTCATTAGGAAATGATTGTATTCATTAAATTTTGATGAATTTAACAGTTCGAAAAATTTTAGATTATTATTTTTCTCAAAGCGTGTTTGTATTTGCATGACAATGTTATCAATTATTTCACAATGAACTTATCTTAATTTCAATTTAGGGTCTTGATTTAAATTGCGTTTATGTACACTTTTGTCTGGTTCTAGCCCCATTTGTAATGTTTTGGAATAAATGTCATCAGATATAAGATTAAGATTTGACAAGCTCTTTTTAGTTTCTTCAACCTTTGTTTTACAGAAAACGATGTCCATTATCTTTGTTTGCAAAATTTTGAAAAGATGCTCAGTGTGGTCAAAAATCTGGGTGAATAAAATGAGCAAATGCATGCTCTGAATATCTTCTAGAAAATGGATGAGCCCTTTAGCAACAGCAATAGTTTCACTATCTCATTCTTGGGAGTATTCTATTGTTGTTTCAAACATTTCTATCAGGCTTTCCCGATAGTTCATCACAGAATGTACAGGTCGTTCACTATAGTTCCGTCCAGCTGGTGCAACACTGGGTAGTATTTTTCTAACAATTTTATCTAAGAATGAAGTTCGCATACTAGAATGGGGAAAAAACTATGCAAGTCCCCTTAATGTACTAAAAACACCTTACACTCACTAATATTATTGACTGGCTGAGTTAAAACAAGGTTAAGGACATGAGCTAAACAAAGAACAAACAATGCGCTTGGAAATGTTTCGTAAACAGGTCAATGATAACCATTTATTTCTCCATCCATTACTGCAGCCCCATCATGGCATTGTGCAACCCTACATTTGTCACTACCTGTTTAACATGATTAGTCAAGGCAAGGGCAGATCTGTTAGAAGAAACGTCTGTGAAACCAAAAAATCGTTCCATAATTTCACCATCAGAGGACACATATCAATACATTGTCGATAGTTGTGAAAGTTTTGAGATGTCTGATGTTTCATCTAATAAAATAGACACAAATTTTACATTTTGAATTTCTTTTATGATTTCATGTATTAAAACAGTTTTAATTGATTAAATGAGGTCATTTTGTATTCTAGCTGATAGCTCAGTGAATACAGTAGACGATTCTAAATGTTGAGCTAAAATTGAATCGTAATCAGAAATAAATTTTAGGTCAACCTAATTTCCCTTATTTTTATAACTAAATGACTCAACATGACCACGAAATGCCAGTTCTTGAATGCTCAAATAACATACAGCGTCTATTAGGCGCTTCAAAATTTACGATTTTTTTTACCTTAGCATTGTGTTGTTTATTGCTAATTTTTTTATTTCTGTCCAGTGAAAGATCTACCCTATTTTTTCCAAATTCTTTTAAGGTAATAAATGCATTTATATGTGATTCTGATCTTTCGTGCCTTTGAACTGCATTTCAAAGATTGTTTAGATCATTGTAGCCACTCTTTGTCCAGGTAGTTTTGTCCATTTGGCAAAAAACAAACAAGGCCAACAGTACAATTTATTTTCTGAACCACACCCAGTTAGCCAAGAATGCTTTGAATAAATGTTTTTATTAAAATTTCTAATAAAGCCATCCTTTCTTCTTAATGTAGTTGTATGGATATTCCAATACTCACTATCTCGACACGTTCTTCGAAACGTCTTACAGCAAAAGATGTATGTTTTATACTACAAATAACGCACTTGCACTTATTACTAGAGCCGCTCACTCCACTAACTTCACTCATTAGTGTGTTATTATCTTCTTAATATATATAATTCTTCTGTACGTGTGTATGTCACTGAACTCCTCCTAAACGGCTGGAACAATTTTGATGAAATTGTTTGTGTGTGTTTGAGTGGGTCCGTGGATGGTTTAGATTCACAATTGGACCCGCTAGGTGGCGCTGCAATCGGGTTCTAGGAATTTTATTTTGTTTTTTTATGGAATTTTTATTTTTTGGGGGATTTTTTTCTAGATTTTTTGCATATAAGAACATGTAACCTCAAAATTTCACCCCCCACCACAACCCCCAATATTTATAATAATGAATTAAAAATTAATAATTGACCGTTAAAACCTTCCGAAAAGTTCATGAATAATTGAACTTCTGAGAATAATTCATAGTTATGTTTGTGTACCATAGGTGGCGTTGATGTCGAATTCTGTGGTATTTGACGTACATGCGCAAGTCATTGTGAATTTGTAATTGTGATTATCACATAGTATTTGTTTTATTATCGAAATCAATTATGCCACCCAAACGAAAAGCCAACGTTCGGGCAGGACAACGTCTGTCGGGTCCGCTAGTATGTATATAAAACATTATATTTCGTTTGTTACCTCTCACTGACAAACATCAGAACAAAAGCACTTGTTGCAACAAACTTCACAAAAGTTGTGTAAGCATGTGCCGGGGTCAGTAAATTGTCAATTTTTCTCCCTTTAGGCAAAACTCTCCTAATTCTATTCCCAGCCCCTTAAATTTCTACTTTTGTCACTTCTGTGTTATGAAAGGGAAAGTGAGGAGTATGTAATGGTATCCTTCAGTTTCTTCGGTTAGAGTCGTTAACCTTCGGATATAGCTTCGGTTGTTGAAAAGTCGCAACTTGGTTGCTTGCATTCTTACCGGAGTCCCAATGCTCTTCCCCTCCGAGATCTATGACGTTACTAATAAGAAATACACTAGGCAGAGCTATGGGGTGAAGACGGAAAAATATAGACTTTCAACCATGATATGATGGACTAGTGCACGTCTTGAATGAATGTTACGGTCACTGGCATTTCTGGGAAAATTTATTTCAAACACATTGATGCTTGAATAATATTTTTTTAAAATAATAATTACTAATCTTCAAGCAAAGGCAAGCGGTGTTTGCCTTACTTGTCCTGACGCGACGTCACTGACACTGATGGGTGCTGGTGGATCGATGCATTTTACTGGGACTAAAGTATAATAACACTGATGAGTGCTGGCGACTCAATGCATTTTCCTGGGACTATAAGTATAATAACACTGATGGGTGCTGGCGGCTCCTTGCATTTTCCTGGAACTAAAGTATAATAACACTGATGGGTGCTGGCGGCTCGATGCATTTTCCTGGGACTAAAGTATGAGCACACTGATAGCTGCTGGCGGCTCGATGCATTTTCCTGGAACTAAAGTATGATCACACTTATGAGTGCTGGCGACTCATTGCATTTTCCTGGAACTAAAGTATAATCACACTGATGGGTGCTGGCGGCTCGATGCATTTTCCTGGGACTAAAGTATAATCACACTGATGGGTGCTTGTGGCTCGATGCATTTTCCTGGAACTAAAGTATAATCACACTTATGAGTGCTGGCGGCTCGATGCATTTTCCTGGGACTAAAGTATGGTCACACTGATGGGTGATGGCGACTCCATGCATTTTCCTGGGACTAAAGTATAATCACACTGATGGGTGCTTGTGGCTCGATGTATTTTCCTGGGACTAAAGTATTATAAAACTGATGGGTGCTGGCGGCTCGATGCCTTTTCCTGGAAATAAAGTATAATCACACTTGATGGGTGCTGGCGGCTCCTTGCATTTTCCTGGTACTTAAGTATAATCACACTGATGGGTGCGGGAGGCTCAGTGCCTTTTCCTGGGACTAAAGTATAATAACACTGATGGGTGCTGGTGGCTCCTTGCATTTTCCTGGGACTAAAGTATAATCACACTGATAGGTGCTGGCGGCTTCTTGCATATTCCTGGGACTAAAGTATGAGCACACTGATAGCTGCTGGCGGCTCGATGCATTTTCCTGGGACTAAAGTATGAGCACACTGATAGCTGCTGGCGGCTCGATGCATTTTCATGGGACTAAAGTATAATCACACTGATGGGTGCTTGTGGCTCGATGCATTTTCCTGGAACTAAAGTATAATCACACTGATGGGTGCTGGCGGCTCCATGCATTTTCCTGGGACTAAAGTATAATCACACTGATTGGTGCTTGTGGCTCGATGCATTTTCCTGGGATTAAAGTATTAGAAAACTGATGGGTGCTGGCGGCTCGATGCCTTTTCCTGGAACTAAAGTATAATCACACTGATGGGTGCTGGTGGCTCCTTGCATTTTCCTGGGATTAAAGTATAATAACACTGATGGGTGCTGGTGGCTCGATGCATTTTCCTGGGACTAAAGTATCAGCACACTGATGGGTGCTTGCGGCTCGATGCATTTTACTGGGACTAAAGTATGATCACACTGATGGGTGCTGGCGGCACCTTGCATTTTCCTGGGACTAAAGTATGAGCACACTTATGGGTGCTGGCGGCTCCATGCATTTTCCTGGGACTAAAGTATGAGCACACTTGATGGGTGCTGGCGGCTCCTTGCATTTTCCTGGTACTTAAGTATAATCACACTGATGGGTGCGGGAGGCTCAGTGCCTTTTCCTGGAACTAAAGTATAATCACACTGATGGGTGCTGGCGGCTTCTTGCATTTTCCTGGGACTAAAGTATGAGCACACTGATAGCTGCAGGCGGCTCGATGCATTTTACTGGGACTAAAGTATAATCACACTGATGGGTTCTGGCGGTTCCTTGCATTTTCCTGGGACTAAAGTATGATCACACTGATGGGTGCTGGCGGCTCGATACATTTTCCTGGGACTAAAGTATAATCACACTGATGGGTGCTGGCGGCTCCTTGTATTTTTCTGGGAATAAAGTATAATCACACTTATGGATGCTTGCGGCTCGATGCATTTTACTGGGACTAAAGTATAATCACACTGATGGGTGCTGGCGGCTCCTTGCATTTTCCTTGGACTAAAGTATGAGCACACTGATGGGTTGCTGGTGGCTCCTTGCATTTTCCTGGGACTAAAGTATAATCACACTTATGGGTGCTTGCGGCTCGATGCATTTTACTGGGACTAAAGTATAATAACACTGATGGGTGCTGGCGGCTTCATGCATTTTCCTGTGAAACGGTGCATACAGTCGCCAGACATTTTCTTACAATTCTGTGTGGTATCTTTGTGTACCTTTCTGCAGCCGGTTCTGTGACCATCGCCTTCCAAATTTCGAAATTAACGTCGTCCCTGTTGCCATTGTTTATGGTGATTCCTCGAACTTTGCACACCGTTTTTGTTTTGGTAGGACGTCCACCAACGCCAACTCAGTAAGCGAAGTTTTTTGGACCACCAGAGACAAAGGAACCAATGTAGCTTCCCGGACCGTAATCCTAAAGCTCGTCAGTAAGGTCGCACAAAAATTCCCCGGTTGGTGGACTTCATCTGCTGGGGTGTTCCGTGGATAGAACTCTATCTGTATAGTGATACAAAACGAGGTCACCCAGTTTTTCAAGTATACTGTATAGGTTCAACATAGTCATAGCAGGCGTGTAGCATGACACCGCCACACTCTTGTTTGGGTTAGGGTGCATTGCGTCACGCACATCCTTGTAATTGAGGAACATGAACTCATCATTAATGTCAATGACGCTGTCCACGGTGACGTTCGGATCCGTCAGGAAATTATGAACTTTCTGCTTGTCGTTGACAATGGCTACGTGTGGTAAATCGAGTCTTTGCCCAAACTTACCCCATAATAATTTCCAAGAGAGTTTAGCCAATGTGCTAAGACCGGGGTTTTTACACACAGAGCCGAAATCGAGTTTTACACCTTTCCTCTCCTAGTAATTTTGAATGTAAGACAACTTGTCCTCTTGTGAGGTGCAACATTCTTGCCATCCGCTGGCTTCTTGTTTAATTTTTAGAAAAGTATAAATGTAACCTTGAAACAAGCCGTCAGAACGTGTCTGAAAATTGTAGACGGAGCCCTCGTAATCCCACACTTCGCGTACGTCTTCAACGATGTAGCATTTCTCAATGGCTTTGCAAATCTCGTCAATCACACAGACAACTGTTAGCCAACGATCCTTCTTGTCGTCGTGCTGACACATGCCTTCGTTTTTCTCCTCCCCACATTTCCAGTACAGGATAAACATAAGTGTTTTATGAATCCGTGTAGGCAATACGTACTGAATAAATCTCGCGGAGACATCATGGTAGCTTTGATTAAGCCTTTTACTTGATTTTCAGGTAGACATATTGGTGAATATAAGTGAATTGTTAGGTGGCCGATGGTGTATTTTTTGTACTTGCAAACCTACGGTTACAACGAACATACGTCCAAGTACTTGACTGTATCTTCACGAGAATAGTCTGCTTCGTTGTAGAGCTTAATACAATTTGTGCGTCCGCCTAAGAAAGCGTCCCTGGTACTTAGGGGCTCCTTACTGTAATCCTTGTGCCGGAGCACAAATCGCCTCAAGTCCTTGTTGGTGCGTTTCATTGCATTGAACATGCACTCCCACATTTCTACGACCGTATAGCTGGCATTCTTAATTTAATTCTTTCCACACAAGCCATGGATGATTAATAACATGTCTCCATGGTCTCGTGTTGAATCTTTTTATAGGGTTGGTCCTGTCAGTTTAACATAAGGGGCAACCGTGCCAATAAGAGCCCCAAAACCTGTAGATGGTGGTGGTATTCTCTGCTTTGACAAAGCCGTCTACACGTTGCCCTAACATACAGGCCTTACGGCCGTTGCCCGCATTAAGTGTGGAGACATTACGTTGGTGGGCTTCTCAGCAAAACCATTGTACGGCGACGTGTGACTGTTTATCTGCACACCTGTAGCCACCATAGAGAACGATACCTACCGTATTTTCCTTGAGGTGACTACTACTACACTATTTTGGCCGCTCCAGCGATCGTATTCGCTTCTCTAAAAAAATCCACCTCTGTGGTTGCCATGAGCATGTCTCTAAACTTGAGGCAGGCCTGCCGCAGAATCTCTAAATCTTTTATACAGTACATTTCCAACTCTGTGTTGAAATAAAAAACGTAATTGCCTTTGACCAGATTGTCATACCACTCCTCAAATTGCTTCCTTCCAGTGACCTACATTTCACCGATGCCGTAATCCTCATTTGGCGGCAAGGGACCCCTATACCTCACGTTTTCCTTCTTGTTAAAAAAAGGTGGAAATATTCCTTGTCCAAGGACTCGTCCAGACCAAATGTCTTGGGCATTCAGGAAAATGCCATCGGTGGAAAGTCTAGCGAGTCGATAAAGTGAAGCGGGCTTAAATGCATGGACATAATCTTCCCACCGTTCATAATGACTTCTGGAGTGCATATTTTCACCTACAGGCTTCAGCATATGTTTGAGAATGAAACAGACAGACGTAGCTTTTCGAATTATAGGCAATGAGGATGACGTTCTTAAATGATTTAATTTTTTCTAAAAAAACGAAAAATTCGGCCATTGTGAAATTACCCTTGAATATGCGTGTCCTATTGTGCCCATAACCGGGGCAATGATGGTTATTTCCGTCTATATGAAGACTGGTCTTGCAACATGTCTGCACGACATAAAGGTTGGTTTCATGCAAGTACGTGTTTTCTGCACCCTGAAGTGGAGTTTCTTGCCTGCATTAAAAATCGTAGAATACAAACCTGAACTTGCTTTTTTTCAAAAAAGGATTGATTGAGCCTGCTTCATATAGCAGAAATGACGAAAGGGGCGATGTTTCTCGTATACTCTAAAAAGTGTCGTAGTTCCTATGTGAATAGTGCCTTTTCCAAACTGGAAAATTGCCCACAAACCTCGCAGACCTTTTTGACGGTATTGATCGATTTGTTACCGCTGATAAAACCTGGACGTTTGTGGTTATCTTAACAAGTATGGTTAGTGAACACCTCCCACAATCTTTACAGGCCATCACTTCAGACCACTTTAGGATAGCACTTTTTGCAAGCAGAATCGCATTTGTGCTCATTCTTGTGATCAAATGGCACATGACACTCGCGGCAAAAGTACGAACTTTTAAAAGCTGTTGTCAAAGATATGATGCCGTCAAAATGGTTTTGACTATCGTCCTGAAATTATAAATCCATATACCCCTTAAAGAAATTTTCGGATGGGCTAGGCCCCTCATAAAGGACTTGCCTCCTCCAACGTTCCCGGAACACAGTGATTTTGTACTCGGAAAGGTGTGTTTGAAATTGTTTCAGCTCAGTGAGTCCACCACCTTGCAAAAGACACACATGGGCATCATGGGATAGTTCCTCAGCTGTAAGTTTTTGAATACGACGAACCATTTTTATTTGTTTATAGGTGTTTATGTCCATGCATCCTGGTTCTTTTTTAAAATCACAAACAGCCTTGGCGACAGCAAAGTGCGAGCAAGGCAAAGTGTGTCGTCATTTCTAATCGTAATGATTCCTTTGTTCTGTCGGATGTATGTGACGGTTGGTGAGAGTTTGTCACATTTATGCTTACCACTCCCCCGAGGCGCTTTAAAGTGGTGTAGTTTGACATGCAACTACGAGGAGGGGAAGAACGTAGCATTGCTTTTGAATACCTTTTCTACATTATCCAGTACAGCTCTGGCGTCAAGTTGGTCCGCGCGTCTGAAAGAGACATACACGGGCCTTGCCGTAGAGTGCATACTTTCTAATAATAGACTTACATGATCCTCGGCGCTTACTCCTTGGTTTTGGAGATGACCGAGTAAAGCATTGATTTACTACTCAACCAGCTTTGAGCATCACAATCGCCCTCCGGATCTCCTAGTTGAATGACCAATTCACGGACCACTTAAAAGAAGCGCTTCAATCGTTTGAATCTCTCCTCAACAATACGAAGAGAGATACCTCTTGGTAAACCTTCACCTACCTGATTTACCTGGCCACTGGTGTGTTGGGATACCACCGACAGTCCAGCCACCTGGAAGGCGGGTACATTATCCTCCTGACCTCCCGTTGCTCCAACCTGCGGAGTGTGTCCTGACGTCGAAGATACCTCTGACACACCATCTCCAGGGGTAAGGATATCTTCTCGGCCCACTGAAGACCCGCCGGTGTGGAAGGCAGACCTCAGCTCAGCTTTAAACACAAAGGTCATATGAGCACAGGGGTCCTGTGTTGGTCCCGACAGTCACAATTACTACTTTAACCAAAGGGCGCACTTACTTCTTTCGCCAAAATGGATCAATTGATCGCTACTCTAAACGGGGGATTTCAATGATCACTCCGACCAAATGCAGGGCTTTTAGGGGTGGTCCCCAATTCCCTAAGTCCCTTTTTCTTGATACAAATTACCAGTAAACCGATGAAAATCGCTATAAATGCTTACAAAAGTTGAGTTAAGTTGCTTGGCAATTATTAATTTGCCTTTCTTACAATTTATTCATCAAACATCTGAACGTGTATTGTATGAGCATATTCACGTTTGCATCTAATGCATTTTGGTGCCATTTTACTTAAATTATTTCCCCAATGAAGTAAACAGAGGAGAGATCTAAATATAACTTGTGCTCCTCATTGCCATAAGTTTTATTGTTTCTTATTGTGCCATATCTAAACTTTGTTATTTTTTGCTCATTGTTACTTTCATTAAGCTATTTAGCTATTTATCTAATATTTATAGTAATTTGTAATTTAATATCAGCGTTTTGTAAAGAATATTCCTATTTGTTACCAAGCAAAAGTGTATTTAAATAAAATAAAAATGTAAAGGTAAGCCATTCCCCATCCAGGAGTTTAGCTAAAATGTTTTATACTACAGGGCCAACGTATTTATTTCTTAATAATAATGAAAATTAACAAGATCATATAAAAATAAGCACCTAATTATAGTTTTTTATTTAAACAATAAAACACAAGTTGTGTAACCGTCTTATGATGAAACCGTGTTTTCTTAAGGTGTCACACTAAATGCTATATACAATATATTGCTTTTTTTAAGTTTCATTATCACAACAATTATTCAAATTTATAATGGTATCTAGTATAAAGAACTTGTAGAGTGAACATATTTATTATTTTATTTCATTTATTAATTTAACCCTTATTGTATTTGACATGCATTTCACATGTTCTCCTAACTGGTAAATAATTGGTAGGGGCTCTAAGAATAATTTTTCTGAGTTTTTCTGAGTTTTCTCAAACGCGCAAAAAATGTTGCTCCTTAAAATTCCCTTTTTTAAATTAGGTTAAAGTGCTAAAAGCCCTGTAAATGCCATTCCGACCACGGGGGAGGGCTAGGGGTTCAGTCCTTGGCTTGTGGTGTAGGGTAGTACTTACTATATCTGGCTGGCTAGGCCTTGTCGGAGGTGAGGGGAGGTCGGTGATAGCACGGAGGAGGTGCGGGGGAGCAGCCATCTCGGGTGAAGATTCCAGAAATAATATGACGCGCAATGCTTTATGCATTTGACAATAGGTACACAACTATTTAAGATGGCTGTTTCGGCAACGCAGATACCGTCGGCGGTAAAGTTGGCTAGCAAATCGGCTTCCGTATCGTCTCCTAAACAGATACACATGTATGTTGAAAGACACATGGTGTCTACAATTTGGTTATTTTAGAAAGTCATCTGCTATTTACATACCTTGCCAAGACGGGTTTTCTCCTGAAGTTGCTTTGTAACTCATTTTTGAGTATTTGAAAATAGAATGATTGTATTACCGAATTGGTGCTCTTTTTATACAAATCCTGTATGTTTGCATCATGACGCATATGGTGAAACACTTGTTTGTGCAAACTTCAGAGCTACAAATGTCGACGAATATTATATATCCTCAATGTAGGTACACTGTTTGCATCCCATCCGTCGTTTTACATTCATTAGCGTTTGGTTTAATTTTTTATGAAGTGGTATATTTTTCACTACGTAATTTTATTTAATCACGATTAATTTTATTAGATTTTTTTGCTATAAGAATATTTTTAATCGTAAAAAACAATAAATAAACTATACATAAACTATTCTATACTGCTGGTCTCATAGAATACTGTACTTTCTGGGATTCGAAATCACTTCACTTAATAATAATTATTCAAAATGTATAATCTTTTATTGAAATGAACGAATAATTAACAATAAATTATTTTATTACAGTTCGTATATTTTCCACTACCGGTTTGATAGGCCTGTCGTAGCTTCATAAGACTAGGACAGACACAACATCCAGTCCTCCGACGGCTGTGCTGGGAATCGAACCCGGGACCCTCATTTTGGGCAAATCCGCGGCAATACCAGGAATCGAAGCCGGTATCCTCAGAATTCTGCACTAAAACTATTATTATTAACATCCAATGTTAAACCGAACTAAATTATTATCTATTTACAAATTGTGTAATTTATAAAACAATCTTAATTAATTCCAAGACTGAATTAGAATAATATTTATATTGATTCGATCGACGCCCACACTTGAAGATCAAACATGGTGATTTTATATTTGTTTATTGGTAGTGGGCGCTGGGATCTGATGATTGATGGTGATAATGACCGATGCTGTATTCTTGAGATTCTTTCATTCCAGTCACTAAAGGACGGCTGTACATTTTGTGTCAATATGCTCCACTTTCCTTGCGCAAATGCTGGTGAATTTTACACCTCTATCCTCCATAGTCTGAATGGGTAGTAGGACGCGATACTTGAAAGTAACACCTAAAATTATTAAGTATTCCTTCAAATGACCCCTTTTACTCAGAAAGATCACTCATATATGCATCAATACTGGGTTGCTTTTACTTTATCATTAGTACTATTCAGATTGTAATATATATATATACTTATCAAAAATGACAGTTGTAACTGCCATCACTTGACGTATGAATTATTTAAGAAATATTTTAGTAACTTTGATAACTGTACAAAAAAGTTGAGTATTTTTTAAATTTGTGTGTACTACTAAATTTTAACACAAGGGATGCAACACCCCAATTGTCATAGAAATGACCTTTTATAGAATACAAACTTTTTTTTTGCTGCCAATATTGATAAAATTTTACTATATTTGTATGTGTTCCATCTTAGGTCATGTCATTACTATCCTTATTTGTAGGTCGTGTTTTGATGTAAGAAATTGTCCAGAAGAGACTCTTAATATCTGGAACAACACTCATTCCCAGGCCTAAGACCTGATGATGGCGTAACGCCGATACACTTAGTCGTCCAAGACCATCTATGACTTATAGAGATCAATATTATATTCAGATAAGGAATGTCAAACTTTTTATTCAAACTATCACAACTTTGTTTATACTTATATTTGACAACTTTATAACTTCCACATAATTAGTCTAACTTAACCTTACAATTTTTTTAAATAAAGTTTATTCGATAAATGTTCTAAATTTACATAGTCAATTGTATTTTAACTTAACTTCTGATGAAAGGTCTCTCATTTTCCCCTAGTTCTTGTTTTTGCTAATGCTACATTTAAATGTGTTTTATGTGATCATTTTAATTGTCAACTTTATTTATCTGTTAATCTTAACCAATTTATTGTCCTTATGTATTTAGCTTCAATAATTAACTATACCATATTCAACAACCCTCATTATCCTTAAATTGTTGATATAATTACCACAGCCAGATAATTGTTATCTACACTGCAGGACGGTTATTTGTGGAGTTCAGGTGGTGGTCTAAATACCAGGCTCAGCAGCACAGTCCCTGCACCCCCATATATCAACCCTCTGATCTGTGGTCGAGAAGGATTGATTTGTAAAGTTGTTTTTTTCGATTACTTTATCAGGGTGGGTAAACGCAACCATACATACATTCCAATTTTCATAGAAAAATTACTAGATATACTTTCACGTATTCATACACCAACTCATGTGAACTGCAGCTGTCACTTTTGACACACATTATCAACTAGCAGAAGTAGCCTTTGTTCGCCCTGGGGTAACCGCGCAATTAATCAGAATATTTTTTCTTCATTTTCCTCGATAAAATTGACCGAACATGATTTTGATTGGATATGGTTTATACTCTCCCTCCGTGCAAACGTTGTTACACTTTCTACTGATTCGTGCGCTCAGGCTTTGAGGGATAACAAAGTCCAAATTCGTTTGAAAATAGTTTTACCCAGTGGCGGCTCCAGACATATTTCTCAGGGAGGGCACAAAAAATAAGCTAATTAATTATGTAAAAATTAATAGGCTACCATTTTCATTTACATAACATTAATATGATTTCCTGAAAAACATTGCTTACAAAAATATATATTCACCTATATACACCTGTCCTATATACTCATACCTACCTACCTATGCCTATCTAATATTCATTTTAGCTTGCATTTTTTTACAAGTAATAAATTGACCTTGCCAGGTTAGCTAAGTAATACTTTTCAACTTAAATAATTTTGCTAACAAAACAATATTATTCTTATATACAAAATTATTTCTAAGAAAAACAACAAAACTATGATATTTAGCAATGAATATCTTCATAGAATCAAAAGTCCTAGTTGCATTTGTTGCAATGATCAGTATTAAAACTGTTTTAGAAAATGCAATATTATGAATTAGACAAAAACTAAATGTCTTCTTTCACAATCACACACATGAAAAGTTCAGTTTTCGGTGCTTGAATCACCGAATGCTTTTTTATTTTCTCATCCAAGTGTTTGAGATCAACTACACCCGTAGTCGCCCACGTGTCTGCAGAGCCGAAAATAGTACAACAAAAACAAAAAGCTATTTTTTTTCACACACTACAATTCAAGTAGCTTTCTCATACAGTTTCAGGTTAAAACTACGACTGTAACGTCTACTCTGGTTATGATAAGTACGTGATAGGTTAAGTTGTGATCTTGGAGGGCAAAGTTTATTTATTTAAAGCTCTTCTGATAGTCTAATAAAAATTGCTTGCCTGCTATGTCCTTAATAGTGTTCATTGTTGTTAGGACTCTAGTTAGTATAAATTACACAAAAGAAGCAATCAGAATCAATATTAATTAATTAGTTATTATTGGCATAACACATTCTGTGAACTTAATTAAAAACAGAAACAAGTATTTTTTTATCGTACACGTACGATTCGATGCGCGACTCTTAGATAAGTTATTGTGGTGCGCCAGACGTCACACTATCCTCTGAGTGAAAGGCACCCAGGATGCCGACTGATTGTGCCCGAAAATAGCCATTGTTCGGCGAACTTCGACTGGTTTCGTGTGCGCTCGGCCTAACTTAAATACACAGAGATTAGGGTGTAGGAGCTCTGCACCCCAGATCTTAATAAAAACCTTTGTCTGCCTCTGACACAAAGAGGATCGCTCGCTAATAATAAAATGTCATTATTAAACATATATAGAATTGGATGAAAAAAATATTTTTTTATTCTGGGGCGGGGGGGGGCACGTGCCTATGCACCCATTGGCTAGAGCCACCCCTAGTTTTACCCATTATCAAAAGCTTCCAAAAATACAGGACAAATTGCAATATTTCTACTCCCGGCAACGTGAGTTTTCAAATAACGGACTTCCTATGAAGATCAGGGGGATCGAACACGAAACCCTCAGTTCGGGCAAACCCGTGACCGTGCCGCGAACCCGGGACCTTTGACTATCCAGAAATGACTTTATACTCTCTATCTCTCTCCGTGCAAACGCTGGTAATAATATTTTTTTCATCCCAATAAGCCATTGAAATGAACGAATAATTAATACAGTTCGTATATTTTCCACTACCGGTTTACTATGCCTATCGTAAGTTCATAAGTCTAGGTAGGCACAACATCCAGTCCTCCGACCGCCGTGCCGGGAGTCGATCTCGAGACCCTCAGTTTGGGCAAACCCTCGGCCATGCCTGGAATCGAACCCGGGACCCTATGCTGAACGTACTTGTTATGAGATTTGAACTCATTTCACCATTGGTGAATGAGGAAGTATCTTAGATGATTGTGAAGTATTTGTTTACTGAAAACTTTGTGACAAGATGGAAGATATATTCAGCACCATTTGTGAAAGTCTAGAGAGCTAAATATAGTGTGCTCAAAGGCCCTGCTAACTACTTACCTTCACATAATACGAGTCTAAAGACTTAAATTACTTACATGCCGGTTTGCGATATCTAAACAATATCCACTTTTCTCACCGTCAGTATTTATGCTGTTGAATATGATAGTGAGATAGTGAACGATTTTCTATCGATTTATTACTTAGGGGAAATGTCTACCTTTATTACAAATAAATTTCCCAAGACCACTAAGAGATGCAAATGTGTACACCAAAGTAGAAGAAACATAGTACTCTACTATATGTATGAAACTATACTAACAATATTATTTTGATGTATAATAACAACTCAAAATATAATAGCTACAGTCCAATTTTCATAGAAAGACAAATAGAAAGCTACTAGATCTATTTTCACGTATTCATACGTCAAGTCATGTGATCTGCTGCTGTTATGTTATATATTATTATTTCCTATAAAATAACATTAATAGTACAGTATAAAACTATAATTAATGACCAAAAATATATTTGTATTTGTTTAACTTTTCTTCCTGTGAAAATGTGACTGTACGTAGCCTGAGTGTAATTGATTGCCGCTAAAACAAGTGTGTAATTAGAGAGTAAGATATAGTTTGTGTTTTAGCCGGCTGAGTATCGAGAACTGGATGATGCCTGCAGCCTATGCCGGTCATTTGAAGAACTTGATGTGGGTGAAACCACCCTGGTCTCAGCAGATGGAGGACCGGGCTCACAACTTCTATATCGGCCGCTGTGTCTCTTCCGGGGAAATAAGGTCAGAACATATATACCATTCGGTGGAGGACATACAACAACATGTATTACTCTTTACATGGTATAAATCTATGATGGAACCTTTTTTTAAAAAAATAGGTTTTTTATTTCGACGTCTCCAGAGTATTGGACAAAATCTGTGCTGTGTTTCGGTAAAACTGTTTTAAAATTAGCAATGTATTTTTGAAAGTCAATTAGAAGCTCCTAAATCTACACAAATCTTAGAGTTTAGGGATGCTCCTACTGCAAGAAATTGTATAATGTTTTTGATTCATAAATGGAGATAATTGACTATATTTTCCCTCTTTCTACATGGACATTTTGTTGGTGAAATCCAACCAGATTGTATTCTATTAGTGTATAATCCTGTCAGCGACAGACAAACAGATCTTGAATAGTTAGGATACATCTTATCTTTATAGTATGAGCTGAAACACGTAAACCCCTCACTCCGTTCTTTTAATTCATCAAAGGCTTTAAACAATTTTTTTAATCGAAAATTCTGCTCCGTTAGCTTTTGTCCCGTGGGCGTATCATCTCCCAGTACGGGGGTGTCTAACATACGGCCCGCGAGAGTGTTTAAACTGGCCCACGCCGAAATATGAAAGCAAAATAGGAATACAGCCCGTGGTGTATTTTGAGTTTGGGACTGGATTCGCCTGTGAGTCAAAACCATTCAGTGAGATGATTTTTAAAATAATATTTGGTTACTGCTGCAGAAATGGTACGTCCAGATCAAAAACAATTATTTTCAAACATCAGCCGCTCAAGGAATGAAGTTGCAGAACGCATCGCTGATATTTCAAGTAATATCAGAAAACAACTAATAAAGAGGGCTAAGAGTTTTATTGCTCTTTCTATAGCCATCGACGAGAGAACAGTTATAAAAGATGTTGTACAGCTGGTTGTATTTCTTCATGGCGTGGAAAAAGGCTTGAATATACCTGAATAACTTATAAAAATAGTTCCCTTAAAACACACTACCACTTCAGAAGGTTTTTTTTTTTGCTTTAGAAATAAATGATTGAATACTTGATTATAAAAAAACATGTCAGTCTATGGTGGGTTAAAAAAACGGTGTGGCTGCGAAATTAAGAGAAAAACTGGTGGTGTTGGGGCTGTCATTTGAACATTTTGTAGCATTATATTGTGTCATTCAACAGGAAGCTTTCTGCGCACAAATATTAAACTGAAAGTTTCTATTGAAATATTTATGGCTGAAAAACCCCGTTTTATAAATTAATTTAATGGCAGGTTTTGGGCGATAAATTGAACTTTTTTGGTTGATATTACATGGCATTTTAATTCACTTAATGTTCAACTCCAGGGAACGGGCCAAATCATCACACAGCTATTTGACCATGTTAGAGTCTTCCAAACCAAACTTAGACTGGGAAAACCAACTTGTTAACAACAATTTTGCTCACTTCCTTATCAAAACAAGTGTGGAAACCTATAATTACACGTCCAATCTCAATAATTATGTTACACTAATTTTAACTCTCCGAAAAGAGTTTGAAGATAGATTTAAGAATTTCCAGCAGGATAATTTTTTTTATCTCATTCTCAGCTCCATTTTCAATTGATGTCGAAAGTGCTAAAGAATAAATTCAACTTTAACTTATTAATTTTAAATATAATTCTCTTCTTCAAGACATATTTATGAAATTGTTTCTACCAGGATTTTACTCGAAGTATTTGGGTGATAAATATACCACAGTCAAGGTACTATCAATATTCGGAAGTACATACATTTGTGGGCAGTTTTTTTCCCTTTTAAAATTGAATAAATCCAAGATAAGATGTCCGCTTGGAGATGAACATTTACAAGGCACAATGAGGATTGTTTCAAATCAAAATAACTCGCCAAATTTTGATAATTTAGTAAGTGGGAAGCGATGCCAGATTTCCAACAAACAGTAAATTTGATAAATTACCATCCTGATTTTGTTTTATATGGAAAATATTTTTATTTTTTACTAAGTTTATTAATACTGTCTTAGTCATAGCTATTTTTTAGTAATTGTTTTTAATATTGTAAATTGACAATGCAAAAATGATTTGGTTTATTTTTTATTTTTTATAATTAGTGAAAGGAAATATATCTGTAGATACCAGTATATTTTAAGAATGGAAAAGAGGTCGAGGAGAAAAAACTTTTTCACTCTGTATATTAATTTATTACAATAATAAATACAAATTTCATGTGCGGCCTGCAATTCCCCCTTAGTGATATGATGCTGCCCTCTCGCCTGTTTTGAGTTTGACACCCCTGGTGTAGTACGTCGCATGCCTTCTCACTACGCTCCCTCTCTCTCTCTCTCTTCCCCCCTGATGTCTCACACTAATGTACAATATTTTGAATGGTTGTTTTATCTTCAGGATCATTTTATTATGTTTTTACTTTGTGTAGACTATACATATCTTCTATAGTATAAATTAGTTGTCACGCATAATGATTGGTTATTTTACAAAGTAACTGATGTGATTAAATACATGCAATTTATTATTTTAACTGGTTATTTTACATAACAAAACCTGTTTGGCTGAAGGGAAAATGTATAATATTCTGAAACTCTATTTTTGATCAGGGTTTTGAAATTAAGCTCGCAATATTTTTCCAGTGCAACAATGTTTTATTCTTACCATTTTTACACGGACAACCTCCTACTTGCTTGAACAGTCATGACATTTTGAATTGAAGAGCAGTCCATGCCTTTTGCAGCCACATTTTGTCGAAAGGCATTTTCCCTTGCAGTTGCATCTCTTGTAGCCTTGACCACCTATGATTGACATTTTCCCTTGCAGTTGCATCTCTTGTACCCCTGACCACTTGTGATTGACATTTTCCCTTGCAGTTGCATCTCTTGTACTCTTGTTCAACTGTGATTGACATTTTCCCTTGCAGTTGCATCTCTTGTAGCCTTGACCACCTGTGATTGACATTTTCCCTTGCAGTTGCATCTCTTGTACGATTGACCACCTGTGATTGACATTTTCCCTTGCAGTTGCATCTCTTGTACTCTTGTTCAACTGTGATTGACATTTTTCCTTGCAGTTGCATCTCTTGTATTCTTGACCACCTGTGATTGAAATTTTCCCTTTCAGGTGCATCTCTTGTATTCTTGACCACCTGTGATTGAAATTTTCCCTTTCAGGTGCATCTCTTGTATTCTTGACCACCTGTGATTGACATTTTTCCTTGCAGTTGCATCTCTTGTACCCTTGACCACCTGTGATTGACATTTTTCCTTGCAGTTGCATCTCTTGTACGCTTGACCACCTGTGATTGACATTTTTCCTTGCAGGTGCATCTCTTGTACTCTTGTTCAACTGTGATTGACGATTTTCTGGCACATTCGTGAAGAGACAGAATATCATCGGGAATTTCCTCTTGTAAAATGAATGTCTCTTGACAAATGAAAAACTGGTTCTTCGAATACTTTTGATCCAATCTTCCTTCTTTGGTGCCAATATTACACATCTCGCTATCAGCATACACCTGCAGAGCGACCCCTAGAATATTCCTGTCGACATCAGGAATTCAGATTTTCACTGTGTCTCCAATCTTACTCCCTGGAAACTTTCTTTCAGACATTTTTATCATCGTCTTTGCCTGAGATTCAATGCACTTGTGGCATCTTCTCTCCTATTCTTAATATTTTGATTCTATCAGCACTAACATTTTCCTTTGAATTGCCCTCCATAGCTCTGTCTCCGTCGGCGCTCTCTATTTGTCCATCTTCCTCATCGCCGTTGTTTACTTGTCCATCTTCCTCATCTCCTACCGACGCACCCGATGATTAGTCGATTAATGCTTTGAGATCGTCTTCAGATTGCAGGTTTCCAATGGCATCCGTAGAACGTGATAAGTTGTAAGTCCAACTTTTGCTGGAGTCCCAAACATGGCTTCATATGGGTTGCAATTTATGCCCTCATGATGAACCCTGTTATTTATAAATAGAACAAACCTCAGGCCCTCAGACCAGTGCGGTTTGTTTCTGTCCAAGTCGTCAGCATATTCTCAATATCCTGATTTGCACGCTCCACAGATCCTTGTGACTGGCTATATCTCGGCTTCCCGTGAACTCGCTCCACATTTAACAAACTTCTTCAATGATATGGTTGCAGGATTCACGGCCATTGCCACTCTGCAGAATGCTAGGAGCGCCCAAAATGGTGAAAATATCAACCAGGGTATGTGCCACTTCCTCTCATCTTTTTTTCAATGCCACAACTGTATAAATTTAGTAAGATGATCCTGGTAGACAAATATGAATTTGTAGTCGTGGCCGTAGTTGACTCTGCATGTCAATTAAATCGACCTGACATCATGATTTTATCTCTTTAAAAACCATTGGACGCACTACAAGTATTTTATTTAAACAGGTTTCACACAACGCAAAGCACATCGTTACTTGCTAATGAGTGATATTTCTGTATTTTTTCTACAGCCCTTTCAAAATTCTTGTCCTTTCCCCATGTCCAATCGCCAAGTGTGTCTCGTAAATTTTGCTGAAGATATCCCCTATGAGCACATAATATCTAATTGATGATGACGCGTCACTCACCGGTATATTAACTCCTCGCTATCACCCAACTTCATAATGTCGTACTACTTTATTCGTTGATAATCCTCATGGTTGTTTCCAGCTGTTTTGGAGTTGGACTCTCGTAATTTCTCAATCAAATGCTGGTACCCTTTTTTACTCATGATCCCACAATTTTTCTTCTTATTCTTGAAAGCATTCAATAGCTTTTCACTAAAACGAGTTTCTATTGTGTTAAGCGAACAAATTCCATATCAAGATAACACCACAGGTCCGCACTCAATGAAAGATGGACCTCAACTGATACGCACAACAGTATGACTTAGGTTCAAACTTGCACAAACGTGAGGTTTATCACTTTAACTAGAGGGTGCTGGTTATTATACGTAATAACATGTTAATGTGAATAATTTAACAACAACATGAAAAATATATCACATTCACCAGAACTGTTGGTTACTATACATAAGATCCGGTGATTATGTATATTGACCTGATTTATCACATTAACATAATATATACTATTCAAGCCTATAGTATGCATACTAAACATAGTCATAATATGCATTATATATAGCACTATAATATGTACACCATACAGAGCTATATTATATATACTGTGCATACCTATAGTATTATATATAATATACACCTATTATATATTTATAGTACGCACCTATAATATGTATTTTTATACATACACGTAAATTATATATTATATTCTCTTAGTAAAAGATACATATTTTATATACTATTCACACCTATAATATGTATACTATACACATACCTATACATTTTTAATATACTATACTCACCAGTATTATTCATTCTATATATATGTGATATAGGTCCTATAGTATGTACACCATTAGTATAGATTCATATTAGATATAATATGTATATCTATAAGTAAATATATATACATCACTATATTATGTATAACATGCAGAACTATACTATGGATACATACGGCATGAATATTATACAAATATATATTATATACTATGCATACATACAGTATGATACGGCACATATCTATGATATGTATATTATATGAACCTATATTATGTATATTGTATTTTATAGACATCTATAGTGTGTATACTATAGACACCTATAGTAGGCCTTTACATTATAATGTATATTTATATATAATATATTGACCTATATTATATATTTTATAGGCCTATAGTATATATTATATATAATTATACAACCGGGCTAAGGATGAGGAAGGTAGAATATAGACGACATGTACTCGTATTTTATGTGTAAAGTGAGTGGAAACCCATTTAGTAAATAATACCCTCAGCAAACCTGACTGGGAATTCGAACCCCGATCTCCCTGTCACTGACAGTCCTTGATGGTCGAACTAGATTCTGCATGTCTCACGGTAAAAAGCTCAAAGGCAACATTTAGACCAAAAGAAGTTAAAGTGGTGCCTTAGACCAGTGGTCCCCAAACATTTTGAGTCACGGAGCATAATCGTCGTCCTTATGCCAAAAGATGTGCATTTTCGGCTGTTTTTACTAAACTGCATCTTTCTAGTTGTTAGTCGGCACCATGATTTTTCAAACTCTAAATAGCCTGGGTTTTGGTCTAAACCCAATGTTCCCATTGAAAGTCATTGAAAATTGTAAATTTAAATATCGTTTGCTCAAAAATCCATTTTGCACACACATGTATTTGACATAAGTGCGACAATATGTTCACCTAGCACCTACATAGGTACTAAACCGAATGACAGCAGAATTAACGATGGAAGGTATTTTTTAACATTGGGGCATGCTAAATATCAAGTTTTATTTCATCTGAAATGTAATTTTCTCCAATAATTTCAGATAAATAAATTGCCTAACTATATAAATGAAAAACAACAGCAAAAGACATTACACATTTGAGAACGAGTTCAAAGCATGTATTGTAACGCCATGGTATATTACTCACATAGGTATGGTATTTAAAACAATTTCCACAGCTAATAAAAAAAAGTCCCTTGGTATCAAAAAAGAACGATAACGTATATACCACGAACTTAGATTACAATTAGAGGAATGGGACTGTTTTAATTTACACAATGTGGCTATATTTGATTGGATTTGGGAAAGCTGCAACCGAATATCTGGCTGAGGCTGAGGTTGTATTTTGTTTTAGCAGTCACAAAGGCAGATACTACTGACTAACACAAATAAGTTTCTGCAATAGGCAGAAGTATGATTTTAGATTTGTCTGACAAAACTTTAAATTCGTCTTTTGGCTGACACCAAAATTCTGAAAGTGACTTATTATTTGCAAAATTCTCTTTTGTCGCATGTAAAATCAATCAAGAACTCATACAGCTGCGACGTCAAACGGTGTGGCTTTTCTGACACAGCAGATTATGGGTTTACTATCCAAAAAAATTATTTTATTTGTTCTTGGCTCTTCTGGAAAATAGCAGTTGAAACTATCAAGCAAGCTTAGTAGGTGAACATGAAACTCTTTCAAAATATCTCCGGATAATCTTACCATTGGGAAACTGTTTAGATATCAATTTTTCATTGATTCCGCCCAAAGCTGGGTTTAATTTTTAAACACTTGTACTTTATCACTGGCGTAAAAAAACAACAGTTACTTCTTATTCTTTACGTGAGATACTTAAATCTTTTTTTTAATCTGCTAAATACGCCAATTTCACAAGCTAATGCTCGTCACACAACCTGTCTCCAAAGCGAATTCTTTGTCAATCAGGAAGAGATTGACTTCAGCCCACATTTCGACGAGCCGAGTCAAAGTTTTGCCGTGAGAAAGCCACATTACTTCTGTGTGAAGAAGTAAAGAGGTATGTAGACTCCCCATGTCATCACACAACATTTTAAATAGCCTTGTATTCTTAGGTCGTGATTTGATAACATTAATTAATTTCACACTTCCAATACTTCTTTTAAGGAGGGCGTCATTTTTTTCACAGCGAGGGCATGGCAGTGGAGGACGCAGCGGCTGCTGCTGCACTCCCAGACTTTTTGTTTTATTCTTGATATAGCACAGGACGTCTTCCCAGTCATGGCCGAACGCCTTCTGTGCACACATCAACGCAATTATCCCCTGGGATGCCACTGACTGTGAAAGATTCTTCTACTACAAGAATTGGTAGCGCATAGATACTATTAAAATTGCCAATCCTGCCACATCCGTTGATTCATCCATTTGGAAGAACATTTAGTGAAGGTAAAGTAGCGTTCACATCCTATGTTAGGTCGCGAGATCGTGTTATTTTACAAAGGAACTGTGTCCACTAATTTCGTGGCTGGGAACATCGCACTGTTTGGCAACACTTTGCCACAAATTACGCACTGTGGTTTGTTGTTATTGGTATCAACGAACCCAATATTAAAGTAGGAATCGTGGTACAGTATTTCCTTTTTACTATTCTTTTCCTTGAGGCACTTGTCTCCGAAGAACTAGTACTTGACAGTTGGATCAACACTTGAAGAAGTTCTGGTGCACCCGTTTACACTTATTCGTCCACTAGCACTAACAACTGCTCCATCTTCTTCCACACATACTTACTCTATGGTATTAGGAACTCCAAAGTGCACAGTCGAACTTAAAAAAGTATGCCACCTATCCATATCGTGAACTAGCTCTATCATAGCACCCTATCTCTTTTTAAGGTCCGTTGTAATGTTTTCCTCCCAACTTCGTCTAGGTCTTCCCAATTGTCTCTTACCGTCAAGGTCGTAGCCAGCCAACAATTTCGGGGGAGGGGGGGGGGTTGGTGGGCACATTCCCCAATTGCCGGAGGCTAGAAAAAAAATTATAAATGATAAAAAGTTCTAGAAGCTCTCTAAAGGGTTTTATACCAACACAATACCATAGCTGCCGGCGGCTAGAAAAAAATCTAAATATTAAATTCTTCTAAAATCTCTCTGAAGTGCTTTTTATGGTAACACAGCCCCCTAATTTGTATTCGTGCCTTAATTTTCATATTGTTTGAACCATAAATAAAGCCATATATATTTTGTTCATTAAATTTTGGGGAGGGGGTTGAACCCCCCCTCCCCCGACTGCGGCCTTGATTCCCGTTGTTTTACCATTCAATACCCTGAACATGGTTCTAGATTCTCACATTCACGCTGCATCTCTTGCCTACCTTATTCTAAGAGATTTGTATTTTAACAATGTCTTGTAACTAGCACTGGCTATGGGACTCTCATTATGTAACACTTTTCGGAACAAATATCTTCCTAAATACCTTGTTTTCTAACTAACAACTTAATTATTTTTTTGTCATGTAAGGTAAGATACCACGTTTCACACCCATAGAGAACAACCAGTAGAACTATTGTTTGGTATATTCTGAGTTTTACATTCTTTGACAGCAGGCGAGTTGTCAACAACTTACTGACCGAGTAATACAAGCATTTCCCGACTGTATTATTGTCCTAATTTCCAATCTAATATTGTTATTGCTAATTGTTCCTAAATATTTAAACTCATTAACCCTGTCAAATGATATACTGCTCACAGTAATCTCTAAATTATTGTCTCCAATCTCTGTTCATTGTGTGATATTATTCTTAGTATTTTCAGCGTTTACTTCTAAAACTATTTCCTTGCTAAATATAAAAACACAATTATTATGATGCAAAAGTTGAAATTATTATTACTAGATAAAAAAATCCAGATTAAAATGTTGATACCTATACTTACTGTTATCGATACTATTCTTTCGATTCCACATCCCTAGTATCTGCCATCAGGTTACCATTCTGATCTTTCACTAAATTCACCCTGGAGAGATAACTTTTCCTATATCTATTAATACCTAAATAAAGTTCCCTGATATTCTTATTTTTGCCATTTTGTTCTGACTCGTTAAATTTACCTTTACATACTTTCTCTATTTGTTGCTGAATATGACATCGGCCCACCTTCTGGCATTGCTAAATGAGTTTAAAGGGGCCGTATCGGTTAGCGATAATTTTCTGCACAGACGTTCTGATCTAACGCCTTATTCAGTTCTAAAATGCGTTATTTTAAAATATGGTTCATACCAAAGTAATGTCAAAAAATCCCAACAGGGCTCTTTTTCCTTAGCAATCCTATAGTTTGATAAATATGCTTTAAATGATTGTTGGGACAGTGACCATGTATATAATTCATTGACTCATCAAAGAGCCGCAGGAAAGCAAACCATCGGTTCTCCATGTGACCACAAAGCCATGTGCACACTTGTCAACAACCTATAGGCTCAGGAGCACTCTTCATTGCGTGTCTGCGCTGCGTGACACGGCTTGCTCAACGGTTGATTCAATAACTAAGACGATTGCCTATCGTGGTATCAACAGTGCTGTCTTTGTTCTGGAGTTTCTTCATGCCTGGCTATTTGAACATGCAAGATATGTTGATAACACTAAACAATCGCTTTTTATTAAACAGCTCACGTTTGTCATTTAAACTGGACACTATATGAATCAAAAACATCTACAGATATTCAATAGTGATACATGCAACCATCATGTGTCAACATTGTTAGTGGTTGATAGAGTGGTGATACGTGCAATTATCTAGTGTCAACATTGTTAGTGGTTGATAGAGTGGTGATGTCCTGTGTCACCATTGTTAGTGTTGGATAAAGTATTGATACAGTACAATACAGTAGTAAGGTCCACTCTCAGTCTATGACTGTCCAACACCTATCTTCAGTAGTAAGGTCCACTCTCAGTCTATGACTGTCCAACACCAATCTTCAGTAGTAAGGTCCACTCTCAGTCTATGACTGTCCAACACCAATCTTCAGTAGTAAGGTCCACTCTCAGTCTATGACTGTACATCTAATATTCTCATTGAGTGGCGGGTGTATACACGTGTATGCTAAGTTTGTGTTGGAGTCTTACTATTCCCAACACCGCCCGCCATCCACTGAAATTGTCTACTACCTAAAGGTTTAACCGCTCAGTGAACCGACCCTCACCGGTTCACTCGCACCAAGATCATTCTAGCACACTTCCGATTTATGTCCACCCTGAAAGATAACCCCTTTATACTTGGATTTTAACTGCTCCACTTCAAAGAGATTTTAATGCCCTTTTTGGGATGAGTCTAAATAATAGTAATAAAATTATAGTCAATTTAAATTAAATGAGATTTTTTTCTACAATATGCAATTTACTTATTTTTAGGGAGATGCTCTCCTATTCATCTTAAGTTCCTGTAGCTTGTCTAATACATATTCTTGGTCACGAGGTAACGATTCGTTATTTTAAACTTGTTATTAATGATCTTGGAGTGTTAAATGAAGATAAAGCAAAAAGTGATAGAGATGTATTAATTAAATTCGATCATAAACAAGTTAACCTTGTTTACAGAAGTTATATTTATTTCACACTAAAATGCAGTTTTTTTTAAACGTGATCTTGTCCTAAAAACACGAATGCAAATTCACTCCATTTGAAAAAATAAACTCCATGTCATCAGCCCGTGATAGGCACACTGCTTAGCAAATAAATTTTATGAGCGCCAGGGTCGAAGCCGGGACCTCTGGATCTGTAGCCAGGAACTGTGACTACTTTGACACAACTTTCAACACCTTTAAGATAGTAATGTAAAAGTTGATGTTGATCTGCCGCAGTCTGTTGATGGTGCTTCACCATTGGCCGGTCAAATTATATTTGAATCATTCGTGGTACTTGAATGCACATTGTTTCTATAATTGCTTAGTTCCTTAGTCGTATATAGCGGGTAGTATTTTACTTTTTTATAACAATTTAGTTGGCTTACAGCTTCATTAATATAGGTGACTTGGCGGTCTAGGGGGTAAGGTGTTGGACTTCTGTACTGGGGGTCAGAGGTTCAATCCTCGGTCCCGGCACAGATTTATCTGATTGCCAAACCCTTCCTTCACCTCTGACAAGACGTGTATTAATCACAACTTGTGAATGTGAGGAATGCCAGGCCTCCACCGTGGTTCGGATTCCACGTTAAACTGTAGGTCCTCCATTTCATCTCACAATCACCCTAATATTACACATTAGCGTAAGTGCGTATAACCCGAACGGGTAGTAAGACGCGATGATGATAATAATAATAATAATAATTCATTAATGGAAGCCCATCTCAACACTCAGTTTTTTGATCAAAGCTATGAATTTTAAAATGCCTATAAGCGACCAGATAATCATGCCGAGTTGATGCAGTTGCTTATGTTGATGAAAACACCAAGTTATAGTGCACACTGTTAGGGAGGGAAATAAAACCATTCAACTCACAGAAACAAAAGCTCAAAGTAAAGATAATTTATGCCATTTTTTTAAGGTCGTCAAGGCACTTCAAGACTCTCTTGAGCGAAGTCCTATCCCTGCAGCAACATTACAATCACAACGTTCAGATGACACTTTTTACAGCAGCAAATCTTTAAAAATATGATATGGATTAAAATCGAGATCCCAGCAGTTGAATAAAGTTGAGTATATTTATGCTTAGATGACCACTGATAAAACGAAGACTTTGAAGAAATAAATACGAGATGTTTATAAATGTGCTATACCTTATGGTGGATTTATTAATGCAACGTGTTGATAAACGATCTAATCAATAAACAACCAACGATGCAACTACAGCATTAGTAGAGATGTTTGAACTGGACATTGATGCAAGTGATGTATATATTTTATCAAGCTTTTTCAGCCTTTCTTCTAAGGAACTAGAAGGATAAATAAGCTTTATAAAAGTATGTGGTGTTGTGTACACTTTCTATTGATTCTTGGGAAGATTGTTTGGATTCCTTCCGGTCTATTGTTATGGAACATGTATTACACCATTTAGGAAGACTTTGGCGTGACTCTTTGTTACCTGCTCCTCTTGATAATGAGCTCAGGTCTGCAATGATCCGGGACCGTCTGAATGATTTGATGCTTCCGTTATTGTGTTGTAGTTTGGTGATTATATTCCTCTTAATGTTTTGTACAGTTGAAACTTATTACAAATTGTTAATAAATTATATTTTATACGTGCTACTTTATTAGTTGTTAGTAAATACAAATTTCATTGAAGAATGCATGTGTTGTTATCTAAGTTGTTTAAAAATAATTCATTGTACTAATATATTAACGAGGTAGGGGCGTAGGCAGGATTTCACTTTGGGGGTGAAGAAATCCAAATTTTCTTAAAATCCTAGACAGAAAAAGCTACATACACACAAACACACACACACAAAACTCAAAAAATGGCTCTTTAAAACTAACAAAATAAAATTGACAATAATAGCCTTAGAAACAAACATGACACAAATACAACCCTTACAGTTCCTGCTCCTGTCCGCTAGTCTAGTCCATGTGAACCTTACATAGTAGTTACACTTTACACAAGTACTAACCACCGCGGTTTCTCCAACATTTCGTCTAATACCATATCAATGTTTATCTTCAACTATCGTTGACTAGGACGAGGAATAGATATCAACTGGATTCAATTCAAAAGTTGCCCACCTATGTTTGCGCGTGGGTCCACACCGAGCAATGTTTCCTTTGGAGGTGGGAGACAGAGACACCGGCAACATTCTTTGATCTTTTACCGCCGGACACTCAGGCGATGTTTCTATTGGAGGTGGGAGACAGAGACACCGGCAACATTCTATGATCTTTTACCGCCGGACACTCAGGCGATGTTTCTATTGGAGGTGGGAGACAGAGACACTGGCAACATTCTTTGATCTTTTACCGCCGGACACTCGGGCGATGTTTCCATTGGAGGTGGGAGACAAAGACACTGGTAACATTCTTTGATGTTTACCGCCGGACACTCAGGCGATGTTTCCATTGGAGGTGGGAGACAAAGACACTGGTAACATTCTTTGATGTTTACCGCCGGACACTCAGGCGATGTTTCCATTGGAGGTGGGAGACAAAGACACTGGTAACATTCTTTGATGTTTACCGCCGGACACTCAGGCGATGTTTCCATTGGAGGTGGGAGACAAAGACACTGGTAACATTCTTTGATGTTTACCGCCGGACACTCAGGCGATGTTTCCATTGGAGGTGGGAGACAAAGACACTGGTAACATTCTTTGATGTTTACCGCCGGACACTCAGGCGATGTTTCCATTGGAGGTGGGAGACAGAGACACTGGCAACATTCTTTGATGTTTACCGCCGGACACTCAGGCGATGTTTCTATTGGAGGTGGGAGACAGAGACACTGGCAACATTCTTTGATCTTTTACCGCCGGACACTCAGGCGATGTTTCTATTGGAGGTGGGAGACCAAGACACTGGTAACATTCTTTGATGTTTACCGCCGGACACTCAGGCGATGTTTCCATTGGAGGTGGGAGACAGAGACACCGGCAACATTCTTTGATGTTTACCGCCGGACACTCAGGCGATGTTTTTATTGGAGGTGGAGACCAAGACACTGGTAACATTCTTTGATGTTTACCGCCGGACACTCAGGCGATGTTTCCATTGGAGGTGGGAGACAAAGACACCGGTAACATTCTTTGATGTTTACCGCCGGACACTCGGGCAATGTTTCCATTGGAGGTGGGAGACAGAGACACTGGCAACATTCTTTGATGTTTACCGCCGGACACTCAGGCGATGTTTCCATTGGAGGTGGGAGACAAAGACACTGGTAACATTCTTTGATGTTTACCGCCGGACACTCGGGCGATGTTTCCGTGTACCCTGACACACGGGAAACATCGGCGTTCAGCGTGTACAAGGCTTTGATTCTAATAAACGCTACATCCACCCCAAACCCTTGACACGCCGCTGGTCCAAAATGTTAAATGTTTAAGTTCCTTACAGCCTACACTTGTCCACAACCCCACACCATCAAATAATAAACAATAAAAACAAAATAAGCTCTGTTTTTCTTCACTCACAGTTAAACACAATTGTTTACCAAACCAAGCAATAGAAAAAGTAAATTTTTTCTTTTGCCATCCCCCTTCATAAATGTAAAGTCATTAGACTGATGTGCTCCTAACCATTTACTTTCCGGTTTTTCTTGCAGTTTTAACTAATAAAACTAAGTTTTTAATAAATAATTTACTTTATTCATTTTAATTAATCATTTTCACGCGTCATCTTACTTCTTGGGTCTTATCACCTACTAAAACAAAGACACCTAAATGCAAAAACAAACTATAGACCACTTTTATCGTATAGCGGGCCCACTTAGGCTGGCCCCATTCGCTAGTGTAAAGCTGGCACAGGAATGGTTGAGACAGCTCACACTGGGTGTAGAGTCTCTGAAAGGGCCTGTCAGAGCTGGCCTTGCTTGCTCAGCTTCTATATTCAGTCACGAGAACGCTGGTACAGTCCTCGCGTGATGTTATGAGTGAGGAATAAATAAGTTTGACTTGAATACTGTATAACGAATCCAATAACTCACTGCGTGTAGAGAATGGTGTTCCACTTTTCATGTTTTTTTTCCGAAATATTATATAGAATAAAAAGAAAGAAAGAAAAATGTTATGTTAAAAAATATTGGTATAGGGCCTGGTCCCTGTGGCCTCTAAGAACTTAAAAAACTCCCTTTTTCACCAACGTCTTTTTCGCTTTTGTCAACATTTAATTATTGTAAAATCCGCAGCAACCCCAGCGGCACTGTGCGGATCCATCGCGAAAGGAACGGAGACTGGTGAGATGTGATTGCTCGTTGTGGACGTTTAACATCGGTGGAGACTTGTTTGTGTCCGACAAGTTTGTTTATGCGCGGACGATGTTGCTGAGTATCTGGTGATATCGTCCAATGTGTACTAAGCTTTGTATCATTTCCACAGCGGTATATCGCAATGGCAAGCTGTAGTAGTAGTAGTAGTAGTAGTAGTAGTAGTAGTAGTATTTAAAAACACAACCACAAAACCTGTTTGTGAATGTTCACCCTGATAGCTACATTCTTCGATCATAAAATGGAAAGAATATTTCTTCTCTGGTTGGGCCATGTTTGTTTGAGAGGCGATGGCTGTAAAACCTCCCAATGGTCCCTAGATGTTGTCTTGTCTCTCGTTACTTGTCACACCGAGAAGAAACGCGTCATCACTTGACACTGCTTTATGTCCATCGAAGAATCGTAACTAGTCGGACTCTTTGTGTGTTAACAATCGGCCTTTAAAATAAACCAGGAAAAGTTTATCTTTTGACTCTCCAGTTTCGATGTGATTAACATTTTTCAACCAATTTGTTCTGAAGTGCTCTTATACAGTAGTGTTCAACCTGGGGTACGCGAGTACATCTTAGGGGGTTCGTACAATTTAAAAATATATAAATAAGTGAATGATAAACACTGAATGGTCAGGGCCATATTTAGGGCTAGTAACAAGAGGTTTGGACGCAAGGACGGTAGATCTGTAAGCGCCAGTTTATGTCTTTCTCTCTCTCTCTTTCATCTCTCTCTCTCTCTCTCTCCCCCTAGATATAGTTTATAGCAGCGATTATCAACCAGGGGGCCGCGAAAGATTTTTTGGGGGGCCTCGAAAAAATAATCTAAAATGTCATTTGCTTATTGTTGAAGTCAATTATCTTAAAGTTTACGTTTTGGAGGAAATAATTCTATGATCGGAAGCAAGTAAGCACAGTAGACTCAATTTTCCAGGCTAATGGAGGGGAGTGGAAGCACGGATAATAGAAATCACGGATAATATAAATAATCCCCATCTGTTTACCATCGCCATTCAAAATTTTCTGCTCTGTGTTTCTACTTATTTTATGTGAAAAAGTATTTTCCCCAGTGGTAAATATTAAAACAAAGCAGTGAAATCGACTCCGAATCGACTCCTGAGTGCAAATAACATTTAGTAATACAATTATTGAAACAAAAATATACAAATTAGTGGAAAGTATTCAACAGCAGGCAGAGGTCCCATTAGATACATTTAGGTTGGCTAATTTCTGTTTTAGTGTTTCTTATTATAATTAGTAAATAAAGCCACTATTTTAGAATAAATCTTGTTGATTAAAATGTTAGTAAAAACTAGGGGGCCGCTAGTAATAAAAAGTTAAGAACCACTGTTTTATAAAATATGTATAACTAGTAGTATGCACCAACAACCTTGAGGGTAAAGTTTAAAAGGAATGATATCAGGAAAGGCTGAATACAACTACCCTAAAATACACTAAACTAGACGTTTAGGTCGTTTGGTGAACTTTCTACAATGGCATGTAATTAATATAGTTTATAGTATATGAAGTTGCTGTAGCAGACAAACTTCTTGGGTTGAACAAATCCTTGCTATGTTTCTGACATCATTATTAGGATTAATATATAATTACATTTAAATAATATCTCTTTAAACAATCTACTTTCATTACAAAACTCAACTTTGCGCGCGTGTAGGTAAATATATACTGGAACACGTTCAACACTCATTGCATCTTGTATTTATCTTGTATTATTTATTTATTTGACTAGCAATATAAAAGTTTGAATCTTATCTTAGTGATATTTGAAGCCATAGTCCTAGCTTTGTTCATTCCCATGCACTAAAATACATTTTACACACTCGAGTTTTTTTTAATTCTTAAATTTAGTTCGACAGTTTAAAGTTCCTGATAAATGTCCGTATTCTTGAGAACAAAGTTTTAGTATTGTTTTAAAGGTTCAAGAGTTTGAGTTCATAGTTGTTGTTTTAGCACCGCATCTTACTACCCGTTCGGTTTATACGCTGAACTCATTGTTATTATGATGTGTTCATGGTTTTTGCGCTTAAAGTCCTTGGTTTGTTTATGGTGGCTTGGAAATAGGATTTTTGAGAATGTGTTCAAGGACTTTTAGCTTAAACCTCCGAGATTGCTTACACTAATTTTGGCATCAGGGTTCTTAGATTGTTTCCATGAGTCTGGTCCTCAAGTTTTTAAGATTGTTTCCATGAGTTTGGTGCTCAAAGTTCTAAGATTGTTTCCATGAGTTTGGTGCTCAAGTTTCTAAGAATGTTTCCATGAGTTAGGTGCTCAAAGTTCTAAGATTGTTTCCATGAGTTTGGTGCTCAAGTTTTTAAGATTGTTTCCATGAGTTTGGTGCTCAAAGTTCTAAGATTGTTTCCATGAGTTTGGTGCTCAAGTTTTTAAGATTGTTTCCATGAGTTTGGTGCTCAAAGTTCTAAGATTGTTTCCATGAGTTTGGTGCTCAAGTTTCTAAGATTGTTTCCATGAGTCTGGTGCTCAAAGTTCTAAGATTGTTTCCATGAGTTTGGTGCTCA
The DNA here is from genome assembly GCA_902155825.1 of Timema genevievae. Taxonomy (NCBI): domain Eukaryota; kingdom Metazoa; phylum Arthropoda; class Insecta; order Phasmatodea; family Timematidae; genus Timema; species Timema genevievae. Next base: position 2,238 of record CABFWO010005628.1, on the reverse strand, counting down.
AGTTTTTAAGTATTGTTTCCATGAGTTTGGTGCTCAAAGTTCTAAGATTGTTTCCATGAGTTTGGTGCTCAAGTTTCTAAGAATGTTTCCATGAGTTTGGAGCTCAAAGTTCTAAGATTGTTTCCATGAGTTTGGTGCTCAAGTTTCTAAGATTGTTTCCATGAGTCTGGTGCTCAAGGTTCTTAGATTGTTTCCATGAGTTTGGAGCTCAAGGTTCCAAGATTGTTTCCATAAGTTTGGAGCGCAAGGTTCCAAGATTGTTTCCATGAGTTTGGAGCTCAAGGTTCCTAGATTGTTTCCATGAGTCTGGTGCTCAAGGTTCTTAGATTGTTCCCATGAGTTTGGAGCTCAAGGTTCCAAGATTGTTTCCATGAGTTTGGAGCTCAAGGTTCTAAGATTGTTTCCATGAGTTTGTATCTCAAGTTTCCAAGATTGTTTTCATGAGTTTGGAGCTCAAGTTTCTAAGATTGTTTCCATGAGTTTGGTGCTCAAGTTTCTAAGATTGTGTCCATAAGTTTGGAGCTCAAGGTTCTTAGATTGTTTCCATGAGTTTGGAGCTCAAGATTCCAAGATTGTTTCCATGAGTTTGGAGCTCAAAGTTCTTAGATTGTTTCCATAAGTTTGGTGCTCAAGGTTCCAAGATTGTTTCCATGAATTTGTAGCTCAAGGTTCCAAGATTGTTTCCATGAGTTTGGTGCTCAAGGTTCTTAGATTGTTTCCATGAGTTTTGTACTCAAGGTTCCTAGATTGTTTCCATCAGTTTGGTACTCAAGGTTCCTAGATGTTTCCATCAGTTTGATGCTCAAGGTTCCAAGAATGTTTCCATGAGTTTGTAGCTCAAAATTCCTAGATTGTTTCCATGAGTTTGGTGCTCAAAGTTCTAAGATTGTTTTCATGAGTTTGGTGCTCAAGGTTCCAAGAATGTTTCCATGAGTTTGTAGCTCAAAGTTCTAAGATTGTTTCCATGAGTTTGGTGCTCAAGTTTCTAAGAATGTTTCCATGAGTTTGGAGCTCAAGGCTCTAAGATAGTTTCATTGAGTTCGGAGCTCAAAGTTCTAAGATTGTTTCCATGAGTCTGGTGCTCAAGGTTCTTAGATTATTTCCATGAGTCTGGTGCTCAAGGTTCTTAGATTGTTTCCATGAGTTAGGTGCTCAAGTTTTTAAGATTGTTTCCATGATTTTGGTGCTCAAGTTTCTAAGAATGTTTCCATGAGTTTGGAGCTCAAGGTTCTAAGAATGTTTCCATGAGTATGGAGCTCAATGTTCTTAGATTGTTTCAATGAGTTTGGAGCCCAAGGTTCCAAGATCGTTTAAATGATCTCGGAGTTCAAGGTTCCGAGATTGGATTTTGCTAAGTACAACCTCGTGTGCCAGTTATAGTAGGATTCTACTTGGAACAACTTTATCTAAGTTATGTATCGCTTTTTCTATAAAAAGTGACACCTGAAGATCACATTATTGGAAGTAATAATCTATGGAAATTGTTCTTATGTTCTATTGGTAATGTATTCATTAACTTGTTTGAAAACGAATCAAATTATGAAATCTCTCTGAAACTGATACTCGTCAATAGTTGCAAAAGGCCGGAATAGTATTCGAGGCTACACATTATATAAATATTCGGCAAATGGGTCTCACGCCAACTCTCAACGAGGAACAAACACAATAAAGAGTGGCTAGTTCTATTATCTCCTCAAGCAGGCCGCGCTATTGAAAGTATTGATGAGGAATACAAAAACCCGTTCCGTTGTTCTGTTTGTAAAGCCGAGTGTGCATGTGCTCGTTAGGTACTCGTTAGTGACGTCATACGACGCCACCAACTTACTAAGCCTCGGTATTCCTTCCTAATTTCTCTGGTTGTTAAAATGTTGCCCCCCTCCCCAGTTCAGGATGCACTTCCATGACCATCCCTCCTCCCCCTTCTCTTGCATGACGAGTAAACAATGGTCGAGTGGTTGTCATGGTGACGTGTTCTAGCTCCACCCTCTCCGGCCATGACACTATTAGAGTATTGACACGTACTTCCTGGGTCTCTCAGTACACGCACTCCTACATGTGGGCGGAGTTTGGGGACTAACGACTCTTAGTTAGGTTGCAGAATGCATTCAGCACCTCCCTCCATATCACCCATCTTTATCTCATTGTTTTCTCTATTGTTGCTGCTTATTCTCTTAAAGGTTGTCGTCCTCAGTAAAAAACTTATTTCCATGCAACTCATATAAAACGATCGTTTTTTTT